>MUZC01000088.1:133862-145813 GCA_002072015.1 Radix auricularia | reverse complement strand
CCCTCTCTCTCCTTATTCTCCCCATTTCTAGCTCATGCTTTCTAATGGCCTCCCTTTCCTGCTGCTTTCTAATGTCCTCCCTCTCCTGCTGCTTTCTAATGTCCTCCCTTTCCTCATGTTCCCTTTCCTCGCGTTCCCTTTCTTTTTCTTCGTCTATCAGTCTTCTCCACTTCTCTAACACGAACGCATTTAGCTTTTCTCCCTCTAACCCTAAGTGTTTTACCCCCATCTCTCTCAACTCCGCCATTATTGCATTCCTATCTTCCATTTTTTTCCCTCTAGTTTCCATTTTTAAAGACTAGCGTCCCAACAGATAAAAAAAATTGTTTCTAAATATATATCAGCAATATCTAACAATGCGTGCACAATTTTATCATAAAGACAATAATATTCTAATTAATTACTTAGTACTTACAGACTTTTGAATACACAACACTATTTTATCCATAGAATAACAATAGTTGTCAATACACCTATAAGTTCCTGTTGTACTAGAAATCTCAATAGTCTTTACTCGAACGGCACAGTTCTTTTTGTCTTCTGGTCTTGTATATCCCGGGTAATGTGGACTCTTTCTGGCACTGGCTCCGCGGCTCCTTCGTCCGGACTCCACTCCTCTCTGGTACTTTGTGCTGGGTAGCCGTCTCTGCTTTTGCCCCCAGCTCTTGCGACGATCTGGCTCTCGATGTTCGGCCCTTTGATGGCTTTACGACGGGTACGGCGTGTATCCGGCGCCTTGCAATGCCCAGCGATGATCTGGCTTTCGTTGTTAGTCTCTTTGATGATTTTCAAGACGGATACGGTCTGTATCCGACGCCTTGCAATGCCCAGCGCTGATCTGGCTCTCGCTGTCAGGCTCTTTGATGACTTCACGACGGATACGGTGTGTATCCGACGTCTTGTAAATCCCAGTAATGATCTGGCTTTCATTGTCAGGCTCTTTGATGGCTTCACGACGGATACGGCGTGTATCCGACGCCTTGCAAATCCCAGCGATGATCTGGCTTTCGATGTCAGGCTCTTTGATGATTTTCAAGACGGGCCCCCATGTCGGGTATCGTTGTCTAGGGTTTATTCCCGAGGCTTTCACACCGACAACTGTTTCACAATAAGCCACTCAAGTCCCCTTGGAACAGCAAAACTTTATTTACAGGCATGTAAACTTGACATCAATGTAATCACCTATGCCGGCGTACAGCCCAGCCAGCCAACACGCAACTCTAACAGTTCGGCTCTTCTCGTGTTCTCGCACCCGGTCATCTGTCAACACGCCACTGGTCCCGCAGCATAACCCCCTGTTCTCTCTCACTGCGTCTCTATACGTCTCCTCTCACACATCGAGACACACGAGTTATATACCCGTGACCCCTGGACAGACCTTGGGTGGACATGAACACATTCACACGTGAATTGAGATTCGTTCACAGTCAAAACACGATCTTGTGACCAGGCAAAAATACAACTTTAAAACGCAGTGGTTCTCATACCCCTGACACTATGCCACTGAAATACGGTGTTGTAAGCCTGTAGTTTTTAAAATATTTTTGCTTGCATTGAAATACATACTTAAAAGATAATGTCCACGTAATTTAGTAAGACTATGTGACCATAAATTGAATGAACATGCCCTGTGCCTCTAGATAATGTCCACGTAGTGTAGTAAGACTATGTGACCATAAATTAAATGAACATGCCTTGTGCCTCTAGATAATGTCCACGTAGTGTAGTAAGACTATGTGACCATAAATTGAATGAACATGCCCTGTGCCTCTAGATAATGTCCACGTAGTGTAGTAAGACTATGTAACCATAAAATTGAATGAACATGCCCTGTGCCTCTAGATAATGTCCACGTAGTGTAGTAAGACTATGTGACCATAAATTGAATGACCATGCCCTGTGCCTCTAGATAATGTCCACGTAGTGTAGTAAGACTATGTAACCATAAAATTGAATGAACATGCCCTGTGCCTCTAGCTAATGTCCATGTAGTGTAGTAAGACTATGTAACCATAAATTAAATGAACATGCCCTGTGCCTCTAGATAATGTCCACGTAGTGTAGTAAGACTATGTAACCATAAATTAAATGAACATGCCCTATGCCTCTAAAGTATTATTTTTGTATGCCTCTTCCAGCAATTTGCAATAGTCACTCACTATGTGTCTGGAGGCTCCTTGTTTAGCTTGCTCCATGAACAGAAGAGGTAAGTAATGGCAGCTTGTTGAACACAGTCAAATTAGGTCAACAAATAAAATACGACATTTTCATTGAGAAGAGGTGCAATGAAGCTGGGGAACCTTGATGATTTCATTGTAAACTTGTTTTTTAAATAAGTTTAGAGCTGAATTCATAACGTTATCTTGATCCTTTGATGCAGTATATCCAGTATGACAATTATTTTAAGTATATTTCATTTAAATATATAACTATGAATTCCAAGTCATTTATACAATTTCAGGCAATATTTATAATATATCCCTGGGAGCATTGTTTGTAATAACCATTGGGTCTTTCCTATAATTAAATTGGCCTTTCTTGCCCACAGAAATTACTTTAATGAGCCGAGGTCCCAATGACTTTTTATTCCAGACTAATTGATATCCAGTCCAAGTTAACCATCGCCCTGGATGTGGCTAAAGGAATGGAATATTTACACAATATGCCTCTACCAATTATACACAGAGATTTAAATAGTCACAATATTCTACTAGAAGAAAATGGCCACGCAGTGGTAGCTGACTTTGGAGGTAATTATTAGACTGCAGGCAACATTTAAAATAATTTTTTTTAAATCTCATGCATTAAACTATTTGAACTGTTATGTGATGAGCTCGTCAAGAAATGAATTCTTTTCTTAAAAGAACCTGGTCCTGCGTTAAATGAGATTTGAGCAGATGGAAACTGTTAATTTGATCGTTATTTAGGTTTGTGAATGTACGCCTGTAATACAGATTATTATTTAGCTATGTGACTGTACCCCTGCAATACAGACGATTAATTAGGTATGTGACTGTACCCCTGTAACACAGACGATTAATTAGGTATGTGAATGTACGCCTGTAACACAGACGATTAATTAGGTATGTGAATGTACGCCTGTAACACAGACGATTAATTAGGTATGTGAATGTACACCTGTAATACAGACAATTAATAAGCTATGTGAATGTACACCTGACTACACCTGTTATACAGACAATTAATTAGGTATGTGAATGTATGCCTGTAACACAGACGATTAATTAGGTATGTGAATGTACACCCGTAATACAGACAATTAATAAGCTATGTGAATGTACACCTGTTATACAGACAATTAATTAGGTATGTGAATGTACACCTGTAATACAGATGATTAATTAGGTTTGTGAATGTACACCTGTAATACAGACGATTAATTAGGAATCTTTTATTTTGGCAACAGAGTCCAGGTTTCTGAGATCAGCCGATGAAGACAACATGACCAAACAACCCGGGGTAACGACATATTTAACATTTTCAAATCCTTATATTTATATATTAAATTACCTTATGAAAAACCCAAGAAATTATTTTAGCCATTCAATTTTATCATCATATTTTAAATGTA
This sequence comes from Radix auricularia, assembly GCA_002072015.1. Classification (NCBI taxonomy): domain Eukaryota; kingdom Metazoa; phylum Mollusca; class Gastropoda; family Lymnaeidae; genus Radix; species Radix auricularia. The sequence continues at coordinate 142,221 of MUZC01000088.1, read as the reverse complement.
TACAGTATATAAAATGGTTGACATATATTTTATATTTGGCCGTCATATTTTAAATATAGAATGGAGCATGTACAATAGTTGAAACAGGTTTTGTATATTACCATAATATATTAAACTTAGTTTATAGTATATAAAATAGTTGTCACTTGTTTTATATCTTTCAACATCATATGTTTAAATGTAGTATGTAGTATATTTGAAATGTGCCTGTTTAGAATTTGCGGTGGATGGCCCCTGAGATCTTCACACAGTGCACCAAGTACAGTGTCAAGGCTGACATGTTCAGCTACTCTCTGGTTCTGTGGGAGCTGCTTGCTGGTGAGCTCCCCTTTGCACATCTCAAACCAGGTGCGTAGTATGACAGGTACACAATTTTAAATCATCTGTTACTGATCATTCATTTTGATTAAAATTACATCAAGATAAATGTTGATCTTCATCCTTCAGTTATTGCTGCCATCTGAGTCGTCGTTGTGTCTGGTAATTTTGTTTGACAAATTGGGTGCAAGTCCTAAAATCTTGGACAGTGGAAGATGCTATTTCCTGCTTTCTGATTAAGATATTTGCAGAGAGGGCACTTTGGTATTTTGTCTGACTTTATGAAAGTGAAATGGGATTTACCTCTCTATGTCCAGCGAGCATGTCAAAGATTATGACCTCATTTTAAAAAAATGTGTTTACTTGGGGCACTGTCGTCAAGCAGCATGCATGCTCGGCTGGCTTACGGAGAATCAGGGGTTTGAATCTCTCTGAAGCCAGGGATTTATTTTCGTACGTCTAAGGGTGTCCCTGAGTCCACCCATCTCCTGACTATGATTGGGGAAAAAAAAGGTGGCTGGGTTTTACGCTACCCAAACCCACATATAGCTGTGGCCTGAGAATGCTGTGTCACTTGCGAAAAGACTGGCATGGTTTGTGCATTCTTATCAGAGCATAGGACGCAAGAATCTTATGCAATAGATGGAGATCTGTAATGTTAGAGGAAAACAACAACTAAAGAATTGTTGTAATTAAGTCCATAAGTAAAGGTAAAATAGAATTCGTATCTGAAAAAAAAAACAACCCACTAAAGAAATATAATGTATGGTGACTGATTCAAGTAGTGGAAACTTGAGCTAGATGAGCTGTCAAGAAATACAATAGAACCAAAGATACATTCATTTTATTTTGTTAAGCTATTAGTTTTCTATTTAAAAAATGTATTGGTACAAGTTGAGGGCTGGGCACTTTAAAAAATGTGATATAATAAAATGAAAAAAAAATTTTGATTATCATTTTCCATGTTCACTTCACAAAGATTTATTTTTTTGGATGTTTGTTTGTTTTTAAAATTTTTTAAAATGTTCTCTTTTCGGGTAAATTTTGCAAAGATTGATTGAATATTCTTAAAAGTCTGACCTTTTTTTTTTGTTTACAGCTGCAGCAGCTGCAGAGACCGCCTACCACAACACAAGACCTCCCATAGCCATCACCTTCCCCAAGCCTATTGTGTCACTGCTACAGAAGGGCTGGCATTCTAATCCTGATGTAAGTTTTATAGAGAGAGACTGACATTCTAATTCTGATGTAAGTTTTGTGTAGAAGGGCTGAAATTCTAATCCTGGTGTAAGTTTTGTACAAATTTTGTACAGAAATGCTAACATTCTAATTTCGATGTAAGTTTTGTCTCTGGAACTGTAAAGTCTTTATGTTCTCGATAGTTTTACTCAGGACTTAATGGTGGTGACTGATGTTCCCTATAAGCTGCATGGCTGTGCAGATGTCTAACTAGTGCAGCTGTTAAGGAATATCATGCAGCAAATTTAGTAAAATATTGCAAAAAAAATTAATCCTGTGCAACTTTGCATGAGTTTTTAAAAATTTGCCCATGAACCAATGAATTTTAGAGGGAACATTGAGGCTGAAGATGTGTTATTCTATTTCAAGCAGATTCCATTCACTCATAAGCTTAGCTTCATCATTCTCTACCACAGTCTATCACAGACTCTCAGGTATCAATATAATGTCTAGCTTGTTCATACAGTAATCACCTTTATTCATACAGATGTATCAACAATAGTTTTATTTTATCAATGCATATTTCATACCGATGAAACAATTTCTCTGATATGATTGATTTAAATTTGAATTTTATAACTGTATCTCGCCTGTCTTTTCTTGCCCTGAGATCACAACTGTCACATGTTCTCTCAGCCTGTGGTTCTTTCTAAATATCCACAACTAAAAGTATACTAATTAAAAAAGGGACAGTTAACCTGTTTATTAGTCCCTTTGAGCCAGGGCTCTTTTTTTATGATTCACCTGTCATATTGTAGAATTAAAAATGCAAAAGAAAAAAAAAGGATAAGTTAGTTTTAAGTTTTAAGCACTTCCTAAAAAATCATCAGCTAAATGAGATTAGATTTGTTTCATTAAAAGCTTTTTTTTTAAAAGTTTAAACTCTATGTTTTTCAAAAACATTTGCATGTAAATTTTTATGCTCTTTTCAACTTTTCCTAAAACCAATTAAAAAATATAAGGCCAATCAAAATCAAGTCTCTTTACAAATTATAGATAAATTTCTGTTTCTCATTTTATAAGTTAAATGTCAACATTTCTGTCCTAATTTCCAGGAGAGGCCAGAGTTCCGTGAGATCATTCCGAACCTGGAAGAGTGCAAGAGATCCCAAGCTGTGGCAATGCTGAGCAATGTGGAGACCCCAACAGCCTCGTTGCCATCATCATTACCCATGGTCACCACACAGGACTCTGATGGGGAGGGCAGGGATACCCCACCCATGCCTGGCCATGTGTCGGCACTGAGGAACCGCTGGGAGATGGAAGCCTCAAGGAACAGGTTCAAATTAAATCTGTGCCTCACATTTCACAAAAAAATATATTTAAAAAATTAGATTTTCAACAAAGTGATTTGAAACATGATTAAACGAGTGGAGTTAAGAGATGATGATGGAGGGCAGATAGCATTATATCAATATTTAGTATTATATTATATGTTCACATCTTCTCAACAAAAAATAATAACTAAGAATCCAAGCCACATCCCATGTTACTGTATTTTTAAGAACTTGATTCTTTTGTGCAGCTCCATAGTCAAAACTTTTTTTTAAAATGTATTCATTCCAACATTTAAAAATAAATTTATTCATTCCAACATTTAAAAATAAATTTATTCATTCCAACATTTTAAAATAAATTTATTCATTCCAACATTTTAAAATAAATTTATTCATTCCAACATTTAAAAATAAATTTATTCATTCCAACATTTAAAAATAAATTGATTTATTCCAACATTTTAAAATAAATGTATTCATTCCAACATTTTGAAATAAATTTATTCATTCCAACATTTAAAAATAAATTTATTCATTCCAACATATGAAGAAAAAAAATTGAATCAAAAGATAAAGTTTTCAAACCTTTCACAATTGAATTCTCCGATGTCAATAAATGTTGATACCTATTTCACTATGAAAGCAGCCCTTTTCAAAATGTGGTAATCTTACAAGGTTTTCAACTCCATACCCTTTACAAATTTCATTGTCATCTCATGATTAAAGAATAAGATTGATATGTCTCCTTTTATCAAAATATTTTATGCCTATGAAAATTTTCAGTGCAATCTTCATTCTAAATGTTGTGACATTGCAACAGATTTTTATGGGAAACTTTTGAGTGCTGTTTTTTATAGCTTAAGATGGGTAGTTAGTAAAAATATTCTATGCTCCACATTTAAGCTTGCTTATTATCAAAATATTATTTTTTTGAAAATATTTCACTCAGTGGAGCTGGAGCTAATGATGACAAGCGCAGGTACCCTTACCCACAGCTTGACAAAAATGGTCAGTTTATCAATTGAAAATATATGTGTTATTTATGTCCCTTGTTATCTGTTCATGTTCTGTCCAAAAAAAAAAGTTAGATGCATTTTTTCTGTTCAAATAGGGCTTGATATAATTGTGATCAAGGAATGCTGATAGGTCACGGGGTCATTTGCTTTTATAGCATTTTTAGTCTTTATAAGAAACAGACTATAATTAATGTAAATAGAAACTGTCGCGGCCTTGACCGTTGTTCACATCAAACGCCCACTGTGTGTTAGCTCTCTAACAGTGCCTCAACAACTAAGCCAAGCAAATTAAAATTTTAAAAAATCATTCCTTAGCCGTAGGCAAAGTAAACCAATAGTGATGACGTGTGTATTATTTATATACCGGAATATGGAGAAAGTGAATTGAAGTCACAGTGGCTCGCGTTAGTTTAGTCTCATATGCTGCCCTGCATCATAACGGTAATAACAAAAATGTACTCCGGATAATAGGGGCTTGTTGAAGTTGCAGTTAAACTGTCCTGATTTAAAGGGATCGGTCCTGATATGAGGACTGGCTAACCGGTAAACTGTTAACAACCTTACTATGAAATATGTAAATGTTAATGCTATTCTGTCGCGCTGTGCGTATTTTATTGAACACACATAAAGGATTTATAGTCAACAACTTTGTGTTTTACTGTTTTAAAAAAAATTATTTATTTCCCCAGGGTACGTCTCAGACCCGCTGTCTACACTGAGAATCTCATTACCCCTGACACTGATTCCCCCTCCATCAGGAAATTTGTCTCCACAACAAAGTCAGGAACCCAACAGCTGACGGCTGGCCCACACGTGTCTAGGTTACAGTTGTTTGCTGTCTAGTGGGGAAAATGATGATTAAATCTTTGTTGTGACAATGTAAGTCAACTTCAAACTGATACCTCATGTAAAGGGCTAAAACTTTAATTTGAAGGAATATTCTAAAGCAATGACTAGAATTATTTTCAAAATGAAATAATAATTTTAAAAATATCCTTTCAAATATGTCTATCTCTAATCCAAAATGACATATACTTAAAAACGAACATTAAAAAAAAAAAGGCAAAATAGTTATTAAGTAATAATTGTCAAGTATTTACATAATTTCATCATTTGTAAATTTTCTAGGAACCAATTATTGTGCAATATTAACACTGTATAAAAATGTTTATATATATATGTCATCATTATTGTTGTTGATCCTTTTTAAAAAAAAAATGCAAGTTACTTAGACTATGAATTATAATGCATAAAAAGAATATAATATAATATATATATATAAAGAATTACATGTAACTATTATTATTATCTAAAAAAGACTTCTTGGGCACTTATCATTGTCTGTTAGTGTATTTCCATCACTCAAACTGAAGATTTCCTTGTCAATTCAACAAACAGACCAAGTGGATAGGATCTTATCTAGAGCAGCTTTTACTTTTATTGAAAAAATGCTTTTAGGTGGGTCCACACATCAAATTTTTTAGAAAAACTTGGTCTTGTCACAATTTTCAAAATCTTTCTACGCTAAAAATAAATGATTTTGCCAAATAAAATTTTAAGTGACGCAATTTTCCATAGTTATTTAAGAAAATTTTATCAAAATTTGCATTTAAAATTTGATGTCTGGACTGACTTTTACATTCAATTTTGTTTGTATTTATTGGCTGCTACTGTTTTCATAAAATAACATGGTTGGTAGACATAATTTAAAACTCATTTTTTAAATGATCTAAGGCAAATAGTTTTATACATGAAATATAAACCGCTGCAGAGGTAGGTACATTTGTAAATTGAAGTATTTACAACCTATTTTAATGAAAGAAAGTGAAAGCTTGTGGAGAATGGGTAAGTTTTGGTACTTTTTCTGGTCTGGATGTTATGAATGGCCTAAAATAGAACTGGCATTATTTAATTATGCTGATCTTGGAAGTTGAGAGCTAACTGTAACTTTATAAACTGTGTTTCTGGGTCAAACATTGCTACTTACGTTACTCAGATATTTACATTACTCAGTGAGGTACATCAGTCTATTTTGTTTCACATGAATATGTTGAATCCAAAAGAGATTGGAAGTTTTTTCTTGTGCAGTATGAATTAAGGTTAAAATCAAATGAATAATTTTACTGTCTCAGGATTTTATTTATAATGGAATGTTTTATTCTACAATCTCCAATGTATTTAGGTGTAGTTTAAAAAAAAAAGATATTTTGTTCAATTTTTTTCCCATCAGTTTTTTAATGAATTAGCACATAAAAAATTGTGTACAAAATATATATATATATTTTTGCGTACTGATGATTTTGTTCACATTACGTATGCAAAATATATTTTAGTGTTAGATAAACGACAGCCGTCAACAATGTTATCTAATTTTAATTAATCTGGGCATTACCAAAAATCTTTTCCTTCATGAAATACACATCATAATGATGTAAAACTGATGATGTTAAGAGCTATAATTTTTTTTTAGCTACCGGTGTTAATATTTAAACTCCCATGCCATCTAATTAACCCACACAAACTCAAAACTCTTTATGATCATTGAACAAATACTTTATGAACTTTGAACCAATACATGAACTTTGAACCAATGCTAGTATGTTAAAAATATTTTAAATGTTTGAACCAAATATTTGTATTAATTTCAGGCAAGATTTACTGAGGCAAAACAAATGTTCGAGTAAAGCTTTCTAATGAAAAATATTAAGTTGAAACAATTTTTTAAAAATATAAACAATAAATATATACGTTTGATTTCTTGAGCAACGTATTCAAACGTGTATATTTCCTTGACTACAACTCTACTGAACTCTTGCCTACTACTAGAGTACAACTCTACTGAACTCTTGCTTACTACTAGAGTACAACTATACTGAACTCTTGCTTACTACTAGAGTACATCTCTACTGAACTCTTGCTTACTACTAGAGTACAACTCTACTGAACTCTTGCTTACTACTAGAGTACATCTCTACTGAACTCTTGCTTACTACTAGAGTACATCTCTACTGAACTCTTGCTTACTACTAGAGTACATCTCTACTGAACTCTTGCCTACCCCTAGATCACTGTGTATATAATGTATCAATAGATGCTGAAAGTCACATTTACTTTTATTTTGAAGTAAATTTTATGAAAGTAATTTGATTGAAACTGTGATATTTTTTGCCACTAAATGGTGCTACACACACGGGCATTGAATTGTTATTTGTGTATGAGAATACATTATTTTAACATCTTATCATTTGTACATCCATGTTCATAATCTCATTGATAATCAAACTGTTTTTTATTATTAAGCATTAGTCATCAGATCTAATTTATGTTATCCAATGCTTTTATATTTTATTATTTATTTAGGCTGTATGTTTTCATAATTTTAAAATAGGGTTTGAATAATCTGTTTCATTATCTTGACTCAAACATGAATTAAATCATGTCCGCTTCAAGGCCTTTCTCAAGTTTCATTCTTTTTTTTGTTTTTGTAGAAGATATTGTATGTATCCATTTTGTTGTGATCCTGAAATTTGTGTCTAGCCAGAATAATTGTGGGTAATAATGTTTAAACCTTTTTTTTTTCATATTGAATTGCAACATAACAATTTAATTTAAAAAATTTAGATTTTTTACATTAAAACTCATAAAGACATAAAAACAATTCATGTTTCATATGCAGAAACAAACACATACATATCCTCCATCTTCCCCTCTGGCATATTGGCACGGAATGGGTTGCTTGAACAAACCATGGAAACCGTACACTATCAACATTAAAAAAAAAACCATTAAAAACGTATCGCTAGATGAAAACTATGGATAAGCGTAGCATGCAATAATCTACCTTATGGAAGGAGCCTCAGTAAAATATGAGATCTATAAAAGCTTGATTTACTCTGATCCCTAAACACCAAGTGTATTGTCACAGGGGCAGGTCTTAAATGATTTTGATCATTTTTGCTGTGATGGCTGGAAATAAAATTTGGCATCAGACGCCCATGTTGGAAATTGATTAATTGGCTGTGTCAAATAAGCTCCCCTCCAACTCATATGTAACACGCAATAAATAGGTGTTCTGTGTTTAATGCATTGCATTTGCATTCATTCTGTGGTGCAGTTTGTATCCAACCAAACCCAGTATGAAAGGAGATATCATCTTTATATATAATACAACTAAACGACAATGTGCAAATGAGCATGACGAATGACCCCTACTGGGGTCGAAAGATCACAGTGGGCAAGCGGAGTGGGATGAAAAGGAAAAAAAAATGGTGGGTTGTGGCAACAATGCTTCTTGCGTTCACTTGCATTGTTCCTTCACAGAATAAAATATGATTGGTAGTGTAGTGGTTATCACGCCCGCCTTGCACAATTTTAAAGCAAATTTAATAATTTTTTATGCCTCTTCTTTTCCCCATTTTTTTCAAACATATCTAACCCTAGAGTTGGAAAATCAAAGATTATGGTTGGCAAGGGATGGTAGTAAAGGATAAAAGGGGGGGGGGGGGGGGG
>MUZC01000088.1:94776-133848 GCA_002072015.1 Radix auricularia | reverse complement strand
TAACAACAACAGCTGTGCACATGTCTCCACGTTTACTCACTTTCTTATCATTACTTTGTGCTGCTGTCCATTATCACCCCCCCCACTTTTTCGTTCTTTGAGCTATATATGATGAGCAAGTCTGTGGCGTATGCTACGCCGCGGGTCATCTTGTTTATAATATTAATCAATGAGCAAATCAGTTTTTTCTCTTTTGAGATAGTTTCCATACTGTTTGATCGTATCTCACAAAACTAAAGTGTGCATTGGTGAAAAATCTAGTAGTCTCATTTTGATAGTGCGGAAATTAACGATTAATTTCTCTATTAATCGGTAAAATTTTTTATTGATTAAAATTATTTTATTGATAAAATATCCATTAAAATTAAAGAAAATATTTTAAACATTTTTTTTGATTTATTAATAAATCATAAATTATGAATAATCAATAATACTTTGTTTTTTACATACAAACTTCTCCATTTTAAAAAAAAAAAGATTTTTAAAGTGTACACTTTAAAAATTGCAGTTTTTATAAGGAAGATTATATAAAAGAACATTGTTTTTAATTAATTAACAATAACAAAATTTATATTCATTGACATTAAATTGAACTACTTATATTTAAATATATCTCCTAAAAAAAATATTTTTTTTAAAAATTAAATATTAAAGTTATGGGCATTTTATGAAATGTTCAGTTAAATGACGTCATTCATTTTATTCTCAGCTTTAATCAAAATTATCGATTAATTTATTCGGTGATTTTTAAAAAGTTAACGATTAAAATTAAATTAATTGATAATAGCCCTAATTAGCAGTGATGATACAGAGCACAACTGGGGTAGGAATTGGTAAACAAAAAAGGGCGGGGGGGGGGTAGATTAGGCTTTAAAACCATTGACAGATGAAGTAGTTCTAAACAATGACACTGTCATCAAAACAATGTTTTTAAGGGAAAAAAAATCTGTCAAGATAAATGATGAAGAGTAAAAAATCATGTTAAGCCTGGTCCCTTTTGGAACTCAGGACGTGTTAGCGCATTTTCGTATTATGTATCAGTACTTATGTTAGATATCAGCATTATGTAGTTATCAGTAATCGTGTTTAGATTTTAGATATATTTTTATGAATTTTCTTGTGTAATGAATATACCTGAAAAAAATTATTTTAAAGTAATTTCTTTACATTTTAATTTTTTTTATTTTATCTTTAATCTAACTACAAGTCACCACAAATGATGACGTAAAACTCTCTAAACTTTTACACATATTCTAATGACGTCAATAACTTTAACTCTTCAATGCTTGAAAAAACGATGTATTCGACTTCCGGCAATGGCGGCCGTTCCCTGCGCCAGTGTTACCTCTCGATTCGCAATGTTTTTTGGTAGTTTTAACGGGTTTTTTTTAACGCATCGAGTAACTGAGTGTTGATGCACAAATGGCAGGTCAGGACATACAAAAAACATATATACATCATGGGTCTAGGACTTATGGATGCTGAGATCTAGGGTGATGACAGACGGACGGACGGACAAAACGGGTGCAATAGCGCATTCGACTTCTCGAAAATGCGCTAAAAATTAAGGATTTTTATAAAGTTTTTTTTATATTTTATATAGGGAACAAACACGAAAGTCAAAGGGTGATCAATTTGAAATGAAATGGGTAGGGAATGGGTGATTTATGTAACTTCATTTCATGACAGAGCGCGCGTGTATGTATAACGTCATCATGCAGGTCTCAAACTGTACAATGTCTACATTATGATCTATCAAATGATTGATATATGGTACATCCCTTACAAACATTCATTTCATTTATACTAGGGGTGGTACTGATTAAAACGCGGTGGTCGAGCGGTAGCGCGCTCGACTGGCGTACCGATGGTCACGAGTTCGAATCCACGAAAAGGCAAGGATTTGTTCCCGGGGCCTGAGGAGTCCCCGAGTCACCCAGCTCTGAATGGGTACCTAACTAGGCAATAGTTAGGCGGCTGGGTAATGCGTGGAACCCTTAAAGCCGTGGCCTGTGACCGCTGCATCACTTGTCAACAGGTCATCTCTCATGGTCTGTGGACGCAATTATCTTCTGTATATCTAAGATAAGATAATGTGTGTTCATTTACTCGCGAAAATTAATCCATTAATTTCATTTATTTATATTTTTATATCGCAAATATAGATCCTGTTAAGTCGTGATTTATTATTTCGCGAAATCTGTTAAGTCGCGGTTATTCCACGGCTCCCAAATTTTGTGAGGTAACACAGCAAATTCGTTCTGCTATGTAAGAAATTAGTAGAAAAACCTTTATGTTTACTCACACACGTCTTAATAATAATAATAATAATATGAGGGAAAAGTATGCAAGTAAAAAAAAAAAATTATACATGTGAAAAAAATGTTGGAAATATTTTCTTAAATTTTAATTGCAGTTTAATCGATCAAAATAATTTTAAATAGATATGCGGAAATTAACGATTAATTCCTCGATCAATCGTTAATTTTTAACGATTAAATTATTTTTAATGATTAATCGATCCATCACTTACAAATTATTGGAAGTCAAAAAATAAAAATAATAAAATAAAAAATAGCGTCCGATAAAAAATAAAAAAATAAATTTCCTGACGATCACATGAACATTTGGTTTTAAACTATTGACTGAGAAGGGAATGTTCAAAATGTTGATAAAGTTTGCCTATCATGGCTCTAACACTTCGCCTGCCTATCTAACCAAATGAAAAGCGTATTAAGGTAATGACAATAATGGAGTCGGCCTCAGACAGAAAATGACGACAGCTCTTCTGATGAATTATATACTGCGTTACAAAAAGGAAATGAAAGTTCATGAATCCATAACCCTCTACAATTGTGGAAACTTAATGAATACCCATATCCGATAATTTCATTTCTTGCCAAGACCGCTTTGAGCATACCAGTTACTTCAGATCCTTGTGAATGATTGTTCAGCTCGGCTGGTTATATTATCAATTATACTCTCTCATCAATTAAACCAAATAATGTCAACACACTTGTCTTTTTGCGCAGTTGGTTAAAAGATGACATATAAAGGAGACGTTCCAGTGTCATTTAGATTTTCAGCAAGAACGTTTTATAAGTGTTACTTATGACATCATACACTTAAATTTGTGGCCTTAATCGAAATTAACAATTAATTAATCATGAATTTATACTCATTACAGCCGGGGAAAAAAATAAGTTAAAGAACTACATTTTCAAATTAAAAATAATTAAGACTCTAACGTATAGTTTATTCAGTATCAGTTCATAAGATATTTGAACATCTTTCTAGAGGCATTCCTATTTGTAAACTTATGTTTTCCATAGTTTATTCAGTATCAGTTCATAAGATATTTGAACATCTTTCTAGAGGCATTTCTATGTGTAAACTTATGTTTTCCAAAGTTTATTCAGTATCAGTTCATAACATATTTGAACATCTTTCTAGAGGCATTCCCATTTGTAAACTTATGTTTTCAAAAGACTTTATTTTCCATTGCGTTTTTACTTCAGGATTATAAAGTGTTTTCTTCCTTCTCCACCAAACTTCAGTGAGCACCAGATCTTTCCCCTGAGAAACTCGTATTCGGTGCCACAATCTCCGGCTCGGGGTACATGTCTGAGAACTTTGAGTCGGGCTCGCTGTCAATCAAGTTGACCGCGGGGTCCGGTGCTATCGAATTGGCCGGTACGCCTGTTCTGTGGGGGATAGAAAGTCACGAGAATCGTCAAGTCTAATTTGATGTTATTTAAACGAATTCTGTAGAAATAAATATTATTTGGTGTATTGTTTCGTGCGGGGTTTAGATAAGAGTAAAACAGAGACAAGTGTTGAAGTCACGTATTTGAATAAACTACATGGTTCGATTTCCTTAGAATGAAACGCTATTAGTATTCAAATTGTGATTTCTAAATATTGTTCTTTCACTAAAGGGAAAAAAAAATTAGAAATTATGAAGCCAGGGACTAGAAGTTGTACAAAAATTGTAGAGCCCCCATTTTGTGAATTAAAAAAAAAATTATAATACGAAAATATCTTCCCGTTTTCTTGGAATTGTAAGCATTTAAAAGCAGTGCATTTTCAGCATTCATATGTTTGTAAAAGTTATATTGAAAAGAGTTTAAGTTTAGAAACCTTTTAAATAAATTTCTTGAACAATCACCTTCCAAACCGGACAGCTTCTTCGATGGTTTCCGGAAGACGCGCATTTTTGGTCTCCGGGAGGAAATAAGCGAGACCACCAGCTATGAGGGACAAGGCACCGAATATCACCAGGGGCAAAATTTGAACCACTATACCATCGTCCTGACTGCCCTGGAACATTATAAACATGCAGCAATGACCGTTGATCCTTGAACCCTCGTTAGAAGCAAAAACATTTATAAACAAAAAGGAAACTTTAAAAAAAAACATAAAATTTTAAAAAGCTTTATTATATGAAGTTGAACTAAAATGCAAAATCCCATTTTTCACCTCCACAAAACAACAACAACAAAGAACACAACAAAAAAAGACTGTCTTCGTTCCTTACGCCCATGCAAACACCTATGACAGATGAACGGTTAAGAGTAGCTGCTCTGCTCAAACTTACCAAGTTGGCTATGTAAGGGGAGATTAGTCCTCCCATCCTGGCAAAGAAAGAACCAGACGACAAGCCGCTGCTCCGTAGGACGGTGGGGAAAAGCTCGGCAGAGAACAACCAGATGTTGGCGTAGGCCCCGGATGCTCCAAACTTTCCAACCGTTGCAAGAATCGTGCCCACCCAAAGATATTCTGGTAGAATTCGGGACGATCAAGGAGATGGGTTTGGGTATGATGAGAAGTAGATGGGGGAAAGAGGGTAGTGAAAGAAAATGAATCAGAGGTGAAATCGTGAATTTTGTTATTGGAGAAAACTAAAAACATAATGGAAAACAAGTGGTAACTATGATTAGTTTTATCTGCATCGTTTCCGTCTCGTCATATTGCCGGTCTGTAAGGGAGAACAAAGACAGCAAGACATAATAAAGGACGCCATAGTCTAGGCCATTACAACCATGGTCATAGACCTAGTGAAAGGATTCCTCAGTTTAATCAACTCTGCTGGTCTTTGGTTCGCAGAGACTTTAAATTTTAAAGCAATTCTTTTCATGACGTGAAAATATCTTGACAACACACAGTAAAAAAAAAAAAAAAAAAAAAAACACTCTCTCTCTCTGAAAAATAGTGATACAATAAACACACGAGTTTACGGTAAAAATATTTAACTGAGACCAATTTGTGAAGAACCACTGGAGACAAAAATGCCTACCTACACATCGATTGTTGGAGACAAGATAAGTTTGATTTCTTACCGTTTCCCCCGTAGACTTTTGGAAACAACGACAGGGTGCAGCATATCCCCGTGATGGACATGAACGCGAGGTGGAGCCACTTACGACCGATTCTGTCCAGCAGCACCATGGAGATGACGTAGGACGCCGTCTCCACGACGCCAAACAGCATGGAGTTGATGAAGACGTTGCCCGACAGGTAGGCGACGTTGAGGCTCAGGCCGTAGTAGTTCATGTTGCAGACCATCCTGTAGATGAACAGAAAAACGGCTTTTTACAATTTGTTTCATCAATATCTGTGTCTCCGTCAGATCTAACTCTTCACCAAAAACAAATACTGCCCCCCTTCTACCCAGGCAGAAGCGTAACTGGGTTTTCCTCGACCTTGGCTAATTCATTTTTGGCGTCCATTGAAAAATAGGGAAAATACTGAATTATAAAGAATAAATTTATTATTGATAGAATTGCACTCGGCGCCCTCGGAAACTGCCCCGATGCCAAGCGCCTCTGTCCCCAGGAGTCGTGGGAAGCTAGTCCCATTTTTTAAAATGCTCTTTCATTTTTAAATATCCCTTATATTAACTTCACCGTCGTCTCTTCGTCCGTACGGCGGAAAAACAAAAGTAAAAAATGACCCATTTCCCGTGATGTTATCGAGCTGAAGTTATGTACATAGATTCGTGTCACCCAACAATGCATTGTATCAAAATTTCAGATCGATCGAATGTACCGTAATAAAATTAATGCACTTTTAGGTTATCTCTATATAAATGTATGGTAGCCGTCTGTTGTTGTTGACATCCACGTGTTTGCTGGAGTTCAGGCCAACCATCAGTGACCAAACACACAGACCCACCCGTCCCCCGTTTTACAGCATTTGTGCGTTCAGTCTGTAAATGTTTGAACATCATCAAAAACTTTAGTTCTGTCTCACATATAAGGGATTTATAGTCAAAAACTTTGTTTATACGGGTTGCTTTTTTAATAAATTATTTATTATTATTATTATTAATAATATTTTTTAATTGATTTCTTTACATTTACATTAATCAGTAAAACACGGACAAACGTATTCAACATAAAGACCCGTGGTCTTTATTTTAAAAAAAATCTATTTATGAACTTATGCTCTTCCATGCGACTAAGGAGAATTAATAATCTATTGAGAACAAGTTCAATATGCGTTCAAAAAAGTGTTCATTCTTCTTTGCCATCACTGAGTTGTTGGTATTAAAAATATCAATATACCCTGAAGACATTGATGAACCATAATAAAACAACATTAAAGAGCCGGCACAATTCAAAAATAACTTATTTTTATTTGGTGTAATTTCTAAGTAGCCACGGCTAGGTGTAAAGTCAATTCATTAGTGACACCTTATTTTTATGTCAATTTAATAGACACAGATTAGTGCTATGTCAATCCATAAGTCACAGCTATTTGCTAATTCCCCGATCCTCAAAACCTCCATCCCGTCATGCAGTCTGTTTGATAAAGTCCAAAGATGCCCATCTCACCAGTTGAGGTAAATGATGACAGTTCGTATCAGCAAGACCCTGTGGGTCAGTATGTGCCACAGGGGCTCCGAGTTCTGGCCGGACCTGTCCCAGACCCAGGGCGCTGGTGTGGGCGCCCCGTTGACCTGAGCTGCGTGGATGAGTATTTCTGACGCCTCGTTGAACCTCATCTTGCTGATGAGCCACCTCGGGGACTCTGGAAGTATCCTGCAAGTATAAGAAAGCAAGCGTTCACCACATCACAAATTTGTTTTTGCTTTGACGTCCCTGATAAAAGATCATTTAAAATAATTGTCCGTCATTCAAAACAAATCATGCACTCTGATCACCTGATGGCTAATCTCAGCATGTTTTGTTCTTGTGCAGATTAAAAATGGTGAATTATGTACTTCTAGATCCGACTCGCGGCGTAGCATACGCAGCAGAGCAGGAGGGGGTGGTAGCTCAATCGCAGTTCGCATGCATCAAGAACAACGATAGGTAGGCGAAGGGAGGGCGCATGCATCAAGAACAACGATAGGTAGGCGAAGGGAGGGCGCATGCATCAAGAACAACGATATGTAGGCGAAGGGAGGGCGCATGCATCAAGAACAACAATAGGTAGGCGAAGGGAGGGCGCATGCATCAAGAACAACAATAGGTAGGCGAAGGGAGGGCGCATGCATCAAGAACAACGATTGGTAGGCGAAGGGAGGGCGCATGCATCAAGAACAACGATAGGTAGGCGAAGGGAGGGCGCATGCATCAAGAACAACGATTGGTAGGCGAATGGAGGACGGGTTTTGAATCTTGCTTGCTCTGACGTATTCTATACATAATAGACTGTTTGGCAAGGTAGGGTGGTTAGTCATCCTTGCTATGGCGCGTCTTGCTTGTTACGTCCGGTCAGGCTAACCCTTATCTTGTTTACGTCTTTTCCATTAAATTTTTTATAATTTTTTATAAGCATGATTCCAGTCCAACCCCTCATTTTGCTTGCTATGGCGCGTCAACCTTGCTATGGCGTATTACATGATAACTAGATGCCCGCGGCGTAGCATACGCCACAGATTTGCTCATAAATAGTGCAAAGAAAGTTGGGAGGGGGGAGTGAGCAGACACAAACTACATCACGATGAAATCAGAACAACGCGAATGAACCTCGGATGCGGGGATAACTGATACTCATTTTTGATCTGGAAAAATGTGCACTCTGATTAGCTACTTGCCACCCCCAACCCTGCACCACCCTAACTTGGCAACCATAAACTAATTTGCATAACCTGACAAAGGTCATTCGTCAAGCTTATTCCCACTCGTCTTGTGCTTTTTATGGTGATCGAAAGATTGTGGGCTATGAACGGGAACAAACACATACATTTAAAAAAAAAAATTAAAATCTTTATGTCTTAGCTGCGACTTCTGCGTGTTAGGCGAATGCTATAACCAGTACACAATATATTACATGTTAAATGTTATTTTGTTGTTCCGAAAGAAAATACTGATTGACTTCATTTCAACGAAATGTTGAATGTTTACTACCTTTTCTTGCAATCTGATTGGTCGGTAGGGTCAAAGGTCATGGGGTCAAAGGTCAGACAGCTTTCTACTTCTTGTCCTGCGCGGTTGGACCATGTAGAGAATTTTATTTATAGATAATATGTATAGTTAGCTAGATAGTTAACTCTCACCTGTAATAAACGACAAACACAACGACCCAAGAGGATATGGTCAGGACGAGTCTATCCCAATCCCGGATGAAGTAGGCCAGCAAAGGTAGCAGCATGACCCCCAAACCAAAGAAGATGATGATGACAGAGCCGGCCAGTGTCCTCTTCTTGGGAGCCACAAGCTCAAGCCCTGAGGCGGGGGGGGGGGAGATTACCGTTAAAATTCCTCGCTCTAGTGTTGAAATACATTACAGTTAACTGTCACTGGTTTAGTTCTGAGGGAGATTAAAGTAAACTTTACTAGGTCTAGTTCTGGATAACTCAATCAAATGGGGTAAATGAAGAGCCTGACCTTTAGCTGTCTTTATGATTCACTGAGTAAGAATATGTTTCATAGGACTTAACTTTGTGAAGCAGCGTTCACTTATTACGCCCCTGATTATCAATCGTTTTGACATCATGTTTGAGGAAAAGACAGGAACAGGGGAGATAGAGAATTTACGTAACATTTAAATATTAAGTTGTTAATGTACAATTGACACCCCCCTCCACACACCATTTTGAAACATATTGTACTAAAGGGAGTAAGGGAGTGGTGAATACGGATATAATTTTTATTCGAATCCACATTGCAATATATCGCAACGTACACACACACGGTCTAGTGACAAGTTATACATTATCTCCCCTAAAGAATATAATTAGTCTCTGTTATTTAAATGCCCTCTGACCTATGACGTAAAGCACATTGTAGAAGGCGGTGCATGCCGCGCCATCTATCAACATAAAGAAACACAGAAAAGGAAAACTCCTGGCAAAGGCCATAGCGTTACTTGCCACACTGAATATCAGGAGTGAGATGATGACGATCTTTTTTCGACCAATACTGAAAATTTAAAAAACAAAATATTATTTTAAAAAATTCTTGAGATGTTAGAATTTATGACAGAAATAACCAAACATTTTGGCGACACATCGTCATAACCCGATGAATCATTAGAAAAATAAATGTTTTTTAAAGCCATTTACGTGTGACGCAATACTTTTCTTTATTTAATTAGTAACATTGTCAACAAATTTCATACCTGGCAGAAATCGTATTCACTAAATAAAACTGACTTACATAAATATATAGTTCAAATATGGCTCGACTATCTACCGAAAATTTGAAGAATGTAGTTTCTGTAATAGGCTTTTGTTTTTCTTCCGCATAAAAATATAGTTCGATTGTTTTTCATTAACTACTCGGGCTAGAGAGCCCAACATTTCCCATTTATGTTTTTTTACTTTAATTAAATTATAGTCACTGCTGTTTGGCATCCCGTTTATTTTAAAATAAACAAATTTAATAAACACATTTCACTTCACACACAAAAAAGTAAGTAATAGGGTTCTTCATTTCTAAAACCGGAAAACGCCATAGCTCATTTCGTAATGTTCTTTTTTTTTTAAGATTACATTTTAGCGGAACAAAGTTTTGAGGCATAAATACAGTCAAATCACTATGTTTTCAAAATTGTTAGTAAAATTTTGAAATGTTTTTTTTTTATTTTGCAAGTCCAATAAGCTGTCTTAAATTAACGAAGAATTAAAAATTAGCTGATAAGAAATAATAAGATCAATCATTCTCAATATACCTACAATCACGTATTGACTCGCATCTTTTATTAATTTTTTAAAATGAATTTGTCCTTACAAAAAGATAAATTTAGAAATAATATTTCTATTAATAGATTTCCGCCATATTATGATCATCCCTATACTTATACAGTCACTTTTATTTCTAAATTCAACAGAGGACACCAAATGGAGTTCAGTAGGTCTACAGATGCTCACATGTCACCAAGTGGTCCAAATATGAAGGTGCCGACCAGACTTCCCAACATGTAGAACATCTGGACGTGGGATTTCTTCAGACTGTCCTCACACACAAAACTGAGCTGAACAAATGGCGGTATATGAGACACGGTCACGTGTTAGGTGTAAGGAATGAGCGATCAAAGAACAACACAAATATACAATGATTTCACTTTCGACTTATCCATAACTCCATGGATTACTCCACCGATTCATCCATAACTCCACCGATAAAACTTTTGATCATCCATAAGTTCTCTGATTCCACTATCACTTTTTCAATAACTTCAACGATTCCACTATTGATTATTTCATCATAGTAAGTGGAAGCAATCAAATTTCTAAAATTTACTTTTTTTTTTTTTTAAAGCTTAAGTATAATACGACAACTTTAACAACCAGATCCTAATGGTCATTTTGAGCCTTCCCACTTTCAGTCATCAAAAACAAATAATGTCCATCACTGACCTCGGTGACCAATGTACTGTGAAAATCGGTCTTGTCGTAAACCCAGCGGTCACAGTAGCGTGTGCTCCTGTTTACTGGGTGAGTGCTGGTGACACTTGAGTCTTCGTTTGATTCTTTGTAGTTACACAGACAACACAGGAGATAGATCATAGAACACAGGAGTTAGATCATAGAAAACAGGAGTTAGATCATAGAACACAGGAGTTAGATCATAGAACACAGGAATTAGATCAAGAAAACACAGGAGTTAGATCATAGAAAACAGGAGTTAGATCATAGAAAACAGGAGTTATATCATAGAACACAGGAGTTATATCATAGAACACAGGAATTAGATCAAGAAAACACAGGAGTTAGATCATAGAATACAGGAGTTAGATCATAGAACACATGAGTTAGATCATAGAACACAGGAGTTAGATCATAGATCACAGGAGTTATATCATATAATACAGGAGTTATATCATAGAAAACAGGAATTAGATCAAGAAAACACAGGAGTTAGATCATAGAATACAGGAGTTAGATCATAGAACACAGGAGTTACATCATAGATCACAGGAGTTATATCATATAATACAGGAGTTATATCATAGAAAACAGGAGTTATATCATATAATACAGGAGTTATATCATAGAAAACAGGAGTTATATCATAGAACACAGGAGTTATATCATAGAAAACAGGAGTTATATCATAGAACACAGGAGTTAGATCATAGAACACAGGAGTTATATCATATAATACAGGAGTTATATCATAGAAAACAGGAGTTATATCATAGAACACAGGGGTTAGATCTTAGAATACAGGAGTTATATCATAGAATACAGGAGTTAGATCATAGAATACAGGAGTTAGATCAGAGAACACAGGAGTTAGATCATAGAACACAGGAGTTATGTCATAGAACACAGGAGTTAGGTCATAGAACACAGGAGTTAGGTCATAGAACACAGGAGTTAGGTCATAGAACACAGGAGTTAGGTCATAGAACACAGGAGTTAGATCATAGAACACAGGAAATAGGTCATAGAACACAGAAATTAGGTCATAGAACACAGGAATTAGGTCATAGAATATAGGAATAAGGTCATAGAACACGGGAATTAGGTCATAGAATATAGGAATTAGGTCATAGAACACAGGAATTAGGTCATAGAATATAGGAATTAGGTCATAGAACACAGAAATTAGATTACTCATGTTAGAAAAAAATTTTAACTGTAAAATTACAAATAAACATTTGTAAAAGTATAGGGGCAATGCCTGTCTTATTTACTGTATCTATTTTACCATTTGTAAAAGGTTAGAGGTGGCACCTGTCTTAGTTACTGTATCTATTTTACCATTTGTAAACAAGCAGAGGCGGCACCTGTCTTAGTTACTGTATCTATTTTACCGTTTGTAAACGTGTAGAGGCGGCACCTGTCGTACCTAGTGCCCTCGCCCGGTGGAATAGTGGAGTTGATTTTCTTGTGGTGGAACTTGTCAGAGATTGCGTACGTGTCGTTGCTCTCACCTGGCAAAGCACACCTGCATTATGTGTCAGAGTGGACAGTAGTGGACATTTGCGTTCATTTTATTGTATGTGTTGATATTTTCTACATGTTGCCACTTTGTAATACCCAGTAAAGTTAGGGACGAAAGGAACAGTAGTTTTATTTATAGTGTGTCTGTGTGTAAGACTTAGAAGAAATATTATTTCCAAATTCAACACTAAAACACAAACCTATGATCCAAGACACGGTGAAAGAATGTGACGATTCCAGCTTGATAGACAAATTATAAGATTACCTTACTCCCTCAGTTAAAATAACACATGTATTACGCTATTTAACATTAGTATCTGTTATGGACACTTTAAACTATAAAACCCAAACCTATGATCCAAGACACGGGGAAAGAATTTGACGATTCCAGCTTGCTAAACAAATTATAGGATTACCTTACTCCCTCAGTTAAAATAACACATGTATTACGATATTTAACATTAGTGTTACATTCACTTTTTCTGTTATATACATATTCACACTAATTGCCCAATTATAACGATTGTGTTTTGTGTAGCAATGTAGCTAGTTGGATTTTCAGAATAGAAATGCTGATGAATTTTGCTGGTGTATAGGCTATAGTGTATAATGGTGGATATAGAGTATATAGTGTATAATGGTGTAAATAGAGTACATAGTGTATAATGGTGTATATAGAATACATAGTGTATAATGGTGTATATAGAATACATAGTGTATAATGGTGTATATGGAATACATAGTGTATAATGGTGTATAAAAGGTAGACTGTGTATATTTTTTGATGAAAAGAGAAAATAGAATATTGCGTAGTTGTGTGTGGACACGGCGCATGCGTGTGTGTGTGGATGGGTATTTTAAATATGATCTATAAATGGCTTAAAAGTAAATCGTGTTGAAATTGAAATACAGTTAGTCTTTGGGTAATTAATAAAAGAGCTAGTACAAGGGGAAGGGAGTGACAGGGTTGAACCCAGTGGCTAGTCCTAGCATCCCGACCTGTTGTCCGGCGTGGTCAGTACAAGGGGAAGGGAATGAAAGGGGTGAGCCCAGTGGCTAGTCCTAGCATCCCGACATGTGGTCCGGTGTGGCCAGTACAAGGGGAAGGGAATGAAAGGGGTGAGACCAGTGGTTAGTCCTAGCATCCCAACCTGTGGTCCGGTGTGGTCAGTACAAGGGGAATGGAATGAAAGGGGTGAGCCCAGTGGTTACTCCTAGCATCCCGACCTGTGGTCAGGTGTGGTCAGTACAAGGGGGAGGGAATGAGAGGGGTGAACCCAGAGGTTAGTCCTAGCATTCCGACCTGTGGTCCCGTGTGGTCATTACAAGATGGAGGGAATGAGAGGGGTGAACCCAGTGGCTAGTCATGGCATCCCGACCTGTGGTCCGGTGTGGTCAGTACAAGGGGGAGGGAATGAGAGGGGTGAGCCCAGTGGCTAGTCCTAGCATCCCGACCTGTTGTCCGGCGTGACCAGTACAAGGGGGAGGGAATGAGAGGGGTGAGCCCAGTGGCTAGTCCTAGCATCCCGACCTGTGGTCCGGCGTGGCCAGTACAAGGGGGAGGGAATGAGAGGGGTGAGCCCAGTGGCTAGTCCTAGCATCCCGACCTGTGGTCCGGTGTGGCCAGTATGTAAACGGTCATCATGGCCTGCATGGCTATCGGGATGACCGGGAGGCTAATGAGGAGCAACGTCCGTTTCTGGTAACGTCCGAACGGACCGATCTCCCCCAGGACGTCATCGTAGCGTCTCTCACGAATCTGTGGAGAACGTCAGACGTCATCAGAGTTATAGATTTAAGGCGTCATGGCAATGGGAAATGGCTATGGTGTCACGGCAATGGGAAATGGCTATGGTGTCATGGCAATGGGAAATGGCTATGGTGTCATGGCAATGGGAAATGGCTATGGTGTCATGGCAATGGGAAATGGCTATGGTGTCGTGGCAATGGGAAATGGCTATGGTGTCATGGCAATGGGAAATGGCTATGGTGTCGTGGCAATGGGAAATGGCTATGATGTCATGGCAATGGGAAATGGCTATGGTGTCGTGGCAATGGGAAATGGCTATGGTGTTATGGCGATGGGGAAATGGCTATGGTGTCATGGCAATGGAAAATGGCTATGGTGTCGTGGCAATGGGAAATGGCTATGGTGTTATGGCGATGGGGAAATGGCTATGGTGTCATGGTAATGGGAAATGGCTATGGTGTCGTGGCAATGGGAAATGTCTAGATGTAGAGAGTTCTTTCGGACGTAGTTACGTGACAAGGCCATGACTAGGCAGGATTTAAAGAACCACATCTTTGGCATGGCTGTACACTAATAGGACTTAATGATGAACCAATGGCGTCACTAGGGGGGGGGCGAGGGTTGCGGACCGCATCAGGTGACAATTAAGAAGGAAGTGACACCAACATTTAGAATTCTGTATCTTTCCGTTATTTGGCTTGAGAAAACTTGAAGGTGGTCTATTGGGGAAGGGATAGAGGAGTTGACACCATGAGCTACCTCACTGGGTGACACCATGAGCTACCTAACTGGGTGACACCACGAGCTACCTCACTGGGTGACACCATGAGCTACCGCACTGGGTGACACCATGAGCTACCTCACTGGGTGACACCATGAGCTACCTCACTGGGTGATACCATGAGCTACCTCACTAGGTGACACCATAAGCTACCTCACTGGGTGACAACAACCTTAGTGACGCCTCTGTGATGAACCTACCTATCAGTTGGCAGGAGTTTAAGTTGCACCTAGATGGCATTTATGCAGTTCAAAATGACAGTGTTTTAAAAGACAGCCATAACTAGCCA
The DNA here is from genome assembly GCA_002072015.1 of Radix auricularia. Classification (NCBI taxonomy): domain Eukaryota; kingdom Metazoa; phylum Mollusca; class Gastropoda; family Lymnaeidae; genus Radix; species Radix auricularia. The sequence goes on along the minus strand of MUZC01000088.1, from coordinate 118,685 downwards.
CACGAAAGGAATCTTTTTTTTATAAAGACGATAAAATGCTTAGTTTAATGTTTTTTGTTTGGATATATATTTTATAACGAACTGACCCATTTAAGTGATGTGTTCCAAAATGGACACATATTCGAGGTCAGGAAATAAGTAGGGAAAACTTCAAAGAATATAATTGTCCATCTTTATACACTGCCCTTTAACGTTATTTAATAAACAATCTAGCACTCATTTTCTTCATAACTAAAGGCTTAACCATTAGGTCGGGGCAAAAATATGGCGGCAAAACATGAATACTGGTCCTTATTTTAGATTTAATTTACCAAACATTGCAATATGTTTATTTTTTAATCTATACATTTTCACTTATTTGAATTATTGTCTATTTGCCAATAGAGTTTTTCCGTAATTTCTTCAGATTCCTAATTTCTTTGTTAAGTAAGATTCGGTGATATCTTTAGTGATTAGTCTTTCAATAGTCTTCATTGACTCTTCACTTTTCTCAATCAACCTATTGTGTTACCATGTTTATAAGTCAATGCCAGCCACAAACAAGTTGTCCTTTCTTCAGGTTAATATATTTAATGTTTATCCCATCATACAACCGTTTTCCCGCACTGAAATTTAGTTTTTAGTAAAACATTCCAAATTGTATTTATCCGAGACATGCTGTAAAGATTAGGTATATTTGAACCGGAAGGTAAAAATTTTAAATATGGCGTAAAATGTTATTTATATGGTTTGGATTCATAATTTTTTGGAATAAAAAAAAAATCAATTTGAATAATGGAAAGAAATAATCTTTTATAATTAAGGCAATGGTATTTTTTTTTCTCCAAAAGTATAATAATAATAATTTGTTAATTTATAGAGCGCAGTGCCCCAGCAAGCAATTGGGCTCACAGCCCTTTACATAAACTTAGTAACATTGATAATTATCAATTAATTAAATGTAAAACATTCATAACCTAACTACAACATATAATGAAACAACGGTACGCACACGCTACGTTAATCATTTAAACATATCTTTCATTGTTATCTAAACTATTTAATTTTGGAAGTAAAGTCTGAAGAGACGTGTTCTTTTGTTTGCAGATGTTTGATGACATGCACTATGTTGTGCTGTTTGATGTTGTGCTGTTTGATGTTGTGCTGTTTGATGTTGTGCTGTTTAATGTTGTGCTGTTTGATGTTTGGTTGTTTAATGTTTGGTTGTTTAATGTTTGGTTGTTTAATGTTTGGTTGTTTAATGTTTGGTTGTTTAATGTTGTGCTGTTTGATGTTTGGTAGTTTAATGTTTGGTTGTTTAATGTTTGGTTGTTTAATGTTTGGTTGTTTAATGTTTGGTTGTTTAATGTTTGGTTGTTTAATGTTGTGCTGTTTGATGTTTGGTTGTTTAATGTTTGGTTGTTTAATGTTTGGTTGTTTACTGTTTGGTTGTTTAATGTTTGGTTGTTTAATGTTTGGTTGTTTAATGTTTGGTTGTTTAATGTTTAGTTGTTTAATGTTTAGTTGTCTCATTTCTTTCGAACCCAGGACCATGTTGTTTTCCTCAGGTCGTGAAATTCGAATATCTTCAAATTTTTGACGTGTTTTCAGAGATTAGTCGTGTACATTGCTTGGACAATGTCCACCAAGCAACCTAACATAAGGCAACCTAACATCAGCTAACCTAACATCGACCAAGTTAAATCAACCAATGGACATCCCTATGACCACTTAATCGGAAACACCATTTTAAATACCGAACTTGATGACTGATGATGATTATTGCACTAACATTAGTCCCCAAATCGGTCTCGTCATTATTGAGCACCTGGTAACCTCAAATATTCGATATCTCAAGGAAGGCATTGTGTCTCAACATTTTATTAAATCTTAAACTCTTAAGTTGTATACTCTTGCCTTGATGTTTAGCCTTAGTCTGGTCTATAGTTTTAATGGAAATGTTATGTACTGCTGTTTACCTTTGAAGAAAAAAAAAGCCATAAAAACCCCATTTTTTAAACTATAAATCCTTTATATACGAGACAAAACTATAAGAATGTTTATTATAATACAAAGAACAAGCCAATCCAAAATACAAAATTTTATTTATGTCTCGTAAAACATGTTTAATATAATGCACACTGATCGTAAATATAATTTTTTTAAAGTATTGTCAATATAATACGCACCTTTTTGCGTGACAGGAATGGTTGTTCAATATAATACGCACTACGACACTCTAGCACAAAATGTAACATGTTACACAGAGATAAATAAAGATAATTTGAAAATTCAAAAATTAAATACAGTAAATTCGACCAATCTGAAATTTTGATACATCATTTTTATTATCGGCTTGAGTCTGCCTGCAAAATTTCAAGCATAGGGGGAAGGGGGTTAAAAATCAATCCAAAAGTTTTTTCGGCAATAAATCAAGGCCTCAGACACCACGAGTTAATATAAAGGATTTTTTTATATAAAAAAAAGATATATTTTTCGACTTAAAGATATTAATATTGGGATGGTGTTTCATGTTACATTGTAGTTTGTGTTCAGAAATAATATGTATGTAGACAACGTAATTATAATTTTAAAAAATATTTCAGTCTATTGGAGAAATAAATGAAGTGAATCTCGTTTTTATTTTTAAAAGCTATCAGGATGAGTTGGGGAAAGGGGGGGGGGACGAATTTCCTTAGTAATAAAAATATATTGTGCCATTTTCTTGAACCCGGAACTAAATTTTCTATTTTCAGCCGATTATCATTTCAGCTAAATCAGAGTCTCAAGAAAGGTAACTCAATCATTCATGAAAGCAAATAGTTAACACAAACAAACCACGTTTATTTTCTTCCATGCTCATTGTAAATTATAGATTGAAGTTAGCTTAAGGCAGTGTTTCTCAATCTGTGTGTCGCGGCACATTAGTTTGTCTTGAGAGATTACCAGTCGTGTCACGAGATTTAATTTAATTTTTTTTTTTTTTTTTTTTTTGGTTCTGAGCTCTGACGTTATGAAATTTTAAAATAAAGCTAAAATAAATGATTGTTAAATAAATCAACAACGAAATCAGTAATCGCCGTGTGTTTGGCGTGGGGCAGGACGTTAGATTCGGTTGGCGTCTGTGTACGCCCGCTGTACGTCATTTTCATTTTTCATTCTTTCTAGCGGTGTAGTTAGCTTGAAAATTTTCATTCGGTAAGAGATGGAATTTGTAAGTATTTTTTTTAAAGTTAAGGCTAAGCCGACATTTTAAGCAAGTGAACATAATTTTATCTAAACTCGCTTAAAAAGCCGACTTAATTTGTCTATCTTATAAAGTAATAATTTAACTAATTACTGCATCCCAGTCCATGTGAACTGTGGCCTTAAGTATATTTTAATGATGAAAACTGCTGAAATGAATACGAATCGTTAATTCATAAGCTTCCTGTGAAAATATTAGAAAGGAATATTCGACTGCGTTCCAACTGTTAACAAATTTCAAGATAAGAAGAAAATAGGGTTAAAAGGTAATGTACTAATGAAATTTTGAACACCCTCAGTAAACTTCAATCGGCTCCTCAACATAATTTTCCATCACTGGACATCGACAATTTTGCTGGGGTGATCAATCCGTTTGCAGTCAGTGAAGAAGTCAATTTGACGACCGAAGAGGAGGAGCGGCTGATCGAATTACGACATAACAAATTCTATCAAAAAACGTTCACCACCATGACTTTAGAAGAATTCTGGCTTATAATTATGAAATTCTATACTGTAGTCAGTTTGAATGCAGTTAAAACTCTGTTGCCATTGTCATCTTCTTGGTTCTGTGAATTTGGCTTATCGGAATTAAATGAAATCAAGTCCAAGAAACGAGAGAGACTCCTTACAGTTGATGAGTTGCGCGTTTGCTTCTCAACTTTGGAGCCCCGATGGAATATGATATGTTTCTTAAAGCAGGCACATCGATCACGCTGATATATCACAGTAATAATATGTAAAAATATCATTTTAATTAAATTAGTTTTTAAAAGATTTTTGTGTCCCGAAAATTCTCTAATATGCCTAGTGTATCGTTACCCAAAAAGTTTAGAAACACTGGCTTAAGTCATAATAGATTTGTACATGGTCGTTCGGCAGAAATAAAAATAAGATTACGTCATTTCAAATTAATTTTTTTTTAATTTAGAAAAGATGTCTGTCACTGAATCGTGCCATCGTCACATTTAGGACAATCGGATGACCATCAGGAATCAGTTTTCAGTCAGGGGCTAACAGAACACAATGAACATATCTGTTGTAGACAACAAAGTGAGGCTAAGACTCTGGACAGTCGGTCTTTGAAGTAACAAGCGTCGAAAAATAAATTGTATATAGTACAATACAATAAACAACGGTATAGTATATGGGATCTGTCCGCCCTCAAGGGACCCTGGCGTTGACTCCTGCTTCTCCTCCCCTCGCCTTTCCCTTGACTCATCTCTCTTCACTCCTAGCTGTGAGAGGGGGTTGGAGGAAGGGGGCTTCCGCAACTTGAGTGCCCTTGCTTACCTTTGAAGGCAAGAGGATGCGTTCTTCAGCAATGGTCTCCCCCGAATTATGGTCGATGAGCACCAGTGATATGTATTTGATTGAGGCGCGCCAGTGATATGTCTTTGATTGATGCGCGCCAGTGATATGTCTTTGATGCGCGCCAGTGATATGTCTTTGATTGATGCGCGCCAGTGATATGTCTTTGATGCGCGCCAGTGATATGTCTTTGATTGATGCGTGCCAGTGATATGTCTTTGATTGATGCGCGCCAGTGATATGTCTTTGATTGATGCGCGCCAGTGATATGTCTTTGATTGATGTGCGCCAGTGATATATCTTTGATTGATGGACGCCAATGACGTCTTTCTTGCAGACGTCCCTGTAGCGCAGACAGGGACGACCTATTTTCCTCAGACTAGTTACCGGCTCAGCGTAAAGCGGGGCTCTTGGAATGCGCTTTGAGCCCACCCTGTGGACATGGCCTAACTACCGGAGGCGCCTCTCACTCAGGATTGAGTGCAGACTCAACTCAACATATGGCTTCTCCTGAGTACCTCAACATTTGTGATTTGAGCCTGCCACTTGATGTGTAGGATTCAACGCAAGTGGAATCTGTAAAGCTGCTTCACTTGCTTGGCGTATGTTGTGCAGCACTGGCTCCCATTATATGCTGAGCACGCATGCGTGGTACGCAGTGATTTTCATCCTGTCAGCGAGCTGCGCATTGTTCCACACTCTTTGGTTTAGCCTTGCCAATAACGATACGGACTTGTCGATTCTGGTTTCTATTTCCTTTTCCATGGAGAGCGTCACTGTGATGCTACTGCAAATGTAGGTAAAATCCTCGACAACATCCAAGATGTTTCCTATTTATCATTTAATTAAAAAAAAAATTAACACACTAACAATAATACGTGGTTCTAGAATAGAGCTTTGCATTCACTAGCACCTATCAACTCTCAGTCTAACGCATAATCAACACTTGGCCCCTGTTATTATTTTCACGCCGTATTTTCATAATTCGATAAAACTGTACTGCTCTAGCACTAATACTAATAACCATGCAGCAGCCATTTTGAGAGAACTATTTACTAACACATGATCATTAGCGTGGGTCAATAGCTCGATGGCTAATCTGAGGATGGCTCCTCTTTTCAAATACTAATTATGATGTTATATAAATATACTGTAATAAGCCGAAGATTTCTTAGGTGAATCGGTGATGAATTGGATATGGTAGGCTTATGGAAGGGTGGAGGGAAAGAGAGAGAGAAAGATAGAGACAGTGAGATAGGGGAAAGAGAGAGAGAGACAATGATAGAGACAATGAGAGGTGGGAAAGAGAGAAGAGAGAATGAGAGAGATAATTAAAGCATTTTCTTAGGAAAAAAAACAAACTGATGTCATCGCGTACGGTGTTAATTTGAAAACCAAGGTCAAAATGTTTACGAATCAATTAAAACGTTCTTGTTAACTTAATTAATCGATGGTTGTCACGAGGTCCAACCAATTGTAAACGTATTGATGAATTAAAGTAATCATTTCAAATTAATTAAACGTGTAAATTTATTTATGTTCCCTTGAACCCAAGAGGGAAATAACGTCACGAAGATGATAGAACATAGATTAAATTGATTCTTTTAGCTCTTATAATAAGTCTTATAAAGATTATAGGCGCGCATATTTCTTAACTTGAAATACTTTAATACCCGACATGCACCAGAGTTATTTATTGATGTAGGAATAGTTACCAAGAAAAAAGTAGGTGATTATTTCCCTTTAAAGACGGCTGTTATGTCATCATATACAATAAAATACTAAGTAATACGGCATTATTAATGCACAATGATGCACGTAAGTTATACTGCATTACCCATGTCTGCAACTGCAACTTTAACAAGAAAAAGCGAAATCAATTGTTATAAACGCAAAAAGACATAGATTGGCGCATGATAACATTAAAAAACAACATTTAAATGTGCTGATAAATGTGAATTGTTATTGATATGGACATTGTCATCCATTTTACTTCACAAGATTTTCGCACGCAATGCGAATGTGGGAAAAGAATAGACTACACTACTAAAAAAATATCCCACTAGTCTATATAACTATAAATTTAACATTTATATGTATTTGTGTCGAACAGTCATATCAAATTAAATTTCTACATGAACTGCGTTGTTTTGGTTTAAAAAATAATATATTTCTGGTTTTAAATGAAGCCTTCAATACGGAATTAAAGATGTAAAAAAAGCTGATAGAAGCCAAAGTAAAGAGAAACGTTCGCGTCTATATATAGCTGTGGCATCGCTCAGGTAGTTTGGGTCATCTGTATGTTATATTTTGTAGTCTTTAGTGCGATTCTCCCCAAAACAATCTTTTGTTTTTCAGAGTTGGTCCTCAAAAGGTTTCAAGAGACAGATATAATGAACGGTTCTCAGTATCTCTAAATTCGAGCGTTGTTTTCTTCTATTATATAATAAAACTTGAAGAATTCTTTCTTTGGAAGAACCATCCTTTGGAAGAACCATCCTTTGGAAGGACCATCCTTTGGAAGAACCATCCTTTTGAAGGACCATCCTTTGGAAGGACCATCCTTTGGAAGAACCATCCTTGGAAGAACCATCGTTTGTTTCAAGTGATCCGATGTAAATATCTTCAAAAATTGGAGAATGAAAAAAATTAACAACCATTCTGTAGATGAAGAGCAAGACAACGATAAAACTATTGGATAATTATTTTAATTGAATTATCATCATCATCATCATCAGTCCTGTGAGAGTTGCGATAGTTAGTGGGAGTGCATGAACACATGAACAGATAACGATCTCCACATTCCCCCGTCTTGAGCGACGTCCAGTAATTCATTCATCATCAGCCCTATATATATATTATTTTATTTTTTGTTGTCAAGCCGACTTTTCTGCTGCCGACCTCTTCACCTGCCAACTTCTACAGTGCCGTGAAGGATGATTATTGTCAGGGTGTCATGTCGCAGCACATGACCGAACAGTCCACGCTCGCGCCTCTTAAATGTCGCTGTTTGATTCTTGATGGCACGCAATGAAAGTTATTCTGTCCCTCACGTTCTCATTGGTCTTGTCTTCTACATTACATTAGAGATCTGGAGAATTCATTATGGTCATACAATACAACGTTGGCAAACAGATTTTCGACAGTTAAATAAATTCCCTTGATTTTAATTTAAGAATTTATCCGAAAACTTTATATTCAATCAATTAAACTTTCTGATTTATCGCCTTTTTGTCATGTAATTGTAATCTAAAATGTTTTTGTTCCGATAAAAAATTTAGTAATATTTAAAAAATAACAGCATCCAACACAGTAAGAAAGCAAACAAACAAAGAAAATGAACACTTCTTTGAATGGAGAGCCACGTTTGGAAACAACATTTGTGCCAATAACTCTCCTGAGTCTGAAGACGTATCAATTATGTACGGAAATTCTCCACGCGCCCCTCTTCTTCCTGTCTATCCTTGGCATCATCACCAACATCATCAACATCCGGGTGTTCATCAGACAGGGCGTCACGTCGGACAGCACCACCGTGTCCCTGTTCGCACTGGCAGTTTCCGATCTTCTCGGCTGCGCATTCATCTTCCCCCAAACGCTGTGCTACTACTTGGAAAACTACGGCTCCGGGCAGATACGAAACTGCTTCGCACTCACCACGATGACGTCTACATACCCGCACGTGATCTGCGTCAAAATAACCTGCTGGATCACCGTGTACATATCCGTGGAGAGAGCCGTGTGCGTTCTCCTGCCCCTGAAGGTTAAAACGCTCATCAAAACTGCTAACACCATCCGGGTCATGATATTGATTTACGTCATTTCCGTTATTTTTCACATCCCTTACGCGGCAAACACTGTTATCGCCTGGCTGCCCGATGCTACACGCAATGGTACCCTGGTGGCCGTCAACTCACAAACGCCCTTAGGGGCCACCTTCTTTCAGCTCAATAACATCATCAGCAACTCCATTCTGACATCCGTCGCCATGATCATCGTTGCCATGACAACCGTTACCATGATACAGCGTCTCTTGGCGTCCAGGAAATGGCGGATCATGGCGACGACAACAGCGTCGGCGCCAAAGCTTCTGGTCTCTCGCGCAAAGGCTCATCGCGGCGGTTCTAAAACCTTTGACACATCAACCAAAAAACCAAGCTCGAGGGAAACATCTGCCGACCCAGCGCCAACGGCATAGAACAAAATTGTCTCCAAGAAAGAACTGGAGATTCTGAAAACAATGACGGCCTTGACCTCCGTGTACCTGGTGTGCCAGTCATGTTCTCACATTCCATCCATGGTCATGTCGGTTGTCCCGGGCGTGTCCATCGATGGCTACAACAGGCTGCTGTTTGCACTCATCTACTCCCTGAGGTTTGTCTTCGAGGTCCTCAACTCCTCGATCCATTTCTTCTTTTACGTCAAAATGAGTTCCAAGTATCGGAAGACGTTCTACTTATTATGTAAGAGATATTTGTAGCATCGATACTTTCGTAGGGAACTCTAAACTTTAGAAAATGTTTGTGCATATGAGAAAGTAATTAATAATAAATTATATTAATATGATGTTGGTTCTAAAATTCCGCTCTGTTACATAGGGGCCGTCTATATATGACGTCACGCGATTTTCGCCGATTTTTAAAACTCCTCCCCTCCCAAATATGACGTCAATAAGCTTTTGATCCCCCCCCCCCCCAATGGGTATCTGCTATTTGAAAATGAGCATAATTCAGTTAACTTTACTGCCATTTTAGTATGCATTTAGTTTAAAGCTAGCTGCACTCTATTATCGTAGCACACGTGAATCAATGTTTAACTATTCTTAAGGGGAACTTTGATATAAAATAGCGTGTTTTGAGGTGACGTCACCATTCTTTAACTCCCCCCTCGTCACGCATCTCCACAAAAGTGGGGACCCCCTTCCCCCCACGTATCCACCAGGTGCGTGACGTCATATATCAACGGCCCCATACCTATTAATTTAAGTTTTAACTCATTTTAAATTTGAATCATCAGGCGAGGGGATTTCCCTTATTCTTCCAACATTATATAATGTTTAAAGACTAAAAATAAACACTTCTTTGTGTTAATTGAAACTTCCCTACATACCGAAGCTAAGAATGTTTGATGCCAAAATATGTGTTGAGATGATAGCTTTGGGGGTCACTTTATGTTTTATTGTTTGGAAAATTTAGTGAGGCTTTTCCCGCGAGTTCCCCTTTTAGAATTAATGAAAGGCAACATGTTTTTAATTGTATTTATAAAATATATTGTTGACATGTTCATTTTGGAAATTTTGACCAGGTTTTTCTGTTGAGTGTTAAACTTTAAAAATGCTTTGGCGTATTTAAAAAAAAAACTATTTGCAGCGTTAAAATTAAAAAAAAAAACAACTATTTTTTGTTTACAAATTATATTTTTGGATATATAAGCATTTGTTAATTTTATGTGATGTGGAACTTTATCACGCATTACGGATTTCATATTTGTTTTCCTTTAGTTCCAAATTTCTTCTACTAGGATATTTGTGTTCTATTTACTTAGAAATTTTTGTGGTTTATTCTCTGTGGTTCTGACAAATTTCAGTCTTTACTGTTTTGGTTACTGTAACCAGACAGTCCAGGGACTTGTGTCTTTACTGTGTTGGTTACCAGACAGTCCAGGGACTTGTGTTTTTACTGTGTTGGTTACTGTAACCAGACAGTCCAGGGACTTGTTCTGACATATTTTACTGTCTTGGTTACTGTAACCAGACAATCATGGGACTTGTGTCTTTATTGTGTTGGTTACCAGACAGTCCTGGGACTTGTTCACAATTATTTCACTATTCGAGTTGCAGGCAGGCTATCTAGCGTGAGCTTTTTAATATCAACCAACACAGGGACCAGGGCTGAGTGACCAAAATTTTAGATCCACTGATTCCATGTCCAGTATTTCTTCTTAAGGAAATGTTATTCATCAAATACTAACCAAATACCAACCAACATCGCAAGCGTATCCCAGACCTGTATTCTGAATCCTATTTTTACCCTTCCAAGTGTGATCCCGTAATGTGATGGCATTCTGTTCTTAGTCGAATCCCATTCCCCGATATTGTCCAATACTTTGATTTTGATGGGATTACACCCTAATTGTGATCCTGTCGAATAACGCGATCCCTCTCTTGGTTGAATCCCTTTACCCGATTGGGTCCCATACTTCTATGAGCTCACGTACTCCAGTAACATTCTGTTACATAATAAATATCACGTTCTTGGCGGAATCCAATACAAAAAAGATCCTTTGCATAATTGGAGTCCATTCTGTTTTGGATCCCTTTCTCGATGTGACCCCTTTGGTCGCAAAATCTTGTTTCCTGGTGAGGAACCAATCCTGGAATAACGCGGTATCCTATTCCAGATCCCATTATTGCTTCTATACACATTCTCGGTATATGATTTATTTTTTTATAACTGTCTAGATTTCAATCTGGAACATTATGAATGACAAGGGGCCATCCATATATTATGTAATAAAAAAAGTCGTATTTTTCGTATCTTAATCCCCCCTGTTGTACTCCGTACACTTTCGCGACATTTCCCCTATGTGTACGTACAAATGCACTACCCTATCCACCCATCCTGTTGAAAAATTACTCTTAAGCCAGAGTAAAAATATGTTGGTTTTACTTTTTGGGCAGTCCATAAATGACGTCACACGCCTAAGGGGTGGGGGTCACGCATTTGGGACAATGTGTGAAGAGGGTGAGGTGGTATTAAAGAAATATGACGTCACATCAAAATGCGCAGCTTTAAAAGTTCCCATAAATTATTTGATTGCTTAAATTTATTTAATGACGTCTTAGATGGCTTCACACGTGTTACGATATTAGAGTGCAGCCTTACACTAAATACATATTTAAATGATATAAAGTAATTCGCAACATGCAATTTTTCAATTACAAAATAAGGGTTTTGGTAGGGTGGTGGTGGGGGGGGGGGTCAAAGCTTTTTGATGTCATATAGGTCCAAGTTTTTGTGGCGAAGTTTGACAAGCGGGGCTGGGGGGTAAAATAGGCAAAAATCCCTGACGTCATTTATGGACGGCCCTTATTAAAGTTTTTTGTAACATCGTGTTTTTCATGTTGAAACTTTTGAAGAAATACAATAGAACATACAAATTTTATTGCCTTTAACACTGCTTGAATGTGCCATCCTGGGGGTGGAGGCGGAGAAGGGTCACGCATTTGTGACGATCTAAGACAAAAAGGGGGGGGGTGTTTAAGAAATCAAAATCACATCAAAATGTTCTACTTTAAATAAAATTTCCACTCGATTGCTTACAATTTCTTTAGTTACATTTTCGATGGCTTCACACGTATTTCAATACTAGAGTGCAGACTTTCACTATAGATTCTAAATACATATTTTAATGAAAAAAAATTCAATTTGAAAAGTGGTAGTTTTCAGTAAGCTTTTTTTTTTTGAGGGGGGGGGGGTGTCAATCAAAGTTTTGTGACGTCATATTTGAGAGCGGGGTCTAAGTTTTGTGACCAGAGTGGAAAGGGGGGGATAAAAATCGGCCAAAATCACGTGATGTTATTCATTGACGTCCAAAAAACGTTAAAAATTTTACAATATAAGCAGTGAAATCGCCTTCCCGATATGTTTATATAAAGGTTTTGGTAAATTCTAATTTAAAATATGAAACACTTTTTCTGGGAAAGTGTAAAGTGTTGAGAGTATCAAAGTAAAAAGAAAAACATAAATGTATGCTATTTCATTAATGGACAACAAATAATTCTCATTAAGGGTACAAAGTACGTGGGAATTACAATATAAAAAAAAACAACAACAAACAATTTACATAACAATAAAGTAATTTGAAAGTGCAGCATACCGCAAGGTTTATAAATAGAAATGTACAAATGTAATAAAACGTATATTTTGACTACATCAAAAATTAAATGACAACAAACCCCGCATTGACTTTAGACAAGAGAACTCCAAGGACTTGGTAAACAACTCCTGGTAATTTGAACCTATTTTTTATGAATCTGCCTGAATTTATTTTTCTGAGAAAACTGTAATAGAAGTAATACACTTTCTGGTATTATTAATGCATTCTAACAAATGTTGAGACCATATCCATAATAATGGACACGTTTAAAGACAATATGATTAGGCCTCTCTTCTTTCGTTAACATCGTGTATCAAAATTCTGCTATTGTTTAGCTAATCTGGAGACGAGTTTAACTTAGATCATGAGATCGCTGCCAGGAAGTCAGACGTACAGATCGATAAATTGAATAAAGGTATTTTTAAAAGAAACGAAACTGCTGCACCTTTCGCCCTTCAAAAAACATCAAGTGTAACTTAATCTTTTCAGGAAATTTTGAATTCTTAAAGGAGGTTTTTTCCCTCGTTTTTTTCAAAGCTCTTTTGCTTTCTTTCCCTTGTTATATTAAAATTTCTAAACAAAAGCATACTTGTTATTTCTTGGAAGACAAAACTTTCCGGGAAAACCATACATTATTTTCTATACAAATTGAAACGTAAAATAAATCATGTCATTTTAGAGAGTAGATCTACATGTCACTGTGCACATTAGAGAAAAGAAATCAAAATTCTTCTCTGTATAGAGGACGATATTCTTGGTATAAAATGACAAGTGTAAGGCAACTTTTGTTTTTCTTGGCTTAGAAGAATTAGAGTCACTATTTTTTAAATATATTTCTTGCATTGGTAGATTATATATTTAAACACTTTTCAATTCGAATTTAGGTACACTGCCATATTTCTTATATGGCACTCTTATGGCACATAACTAAGTAAGAAGAATGACTTTCATTTATAGTTATAGGAGGTATAAAATGAGGTCATGACACATAACTAAATAAGAAGAGTGACTTTCAGTTATAGCAGGTATAAAATGAGGTCATGACAATAACTAAATAAGAAGAGTGACTTTCAGTTAGGGGCCGTCCATAAATGACGTCACGCACCTAGGGGGGAGGGGGTCACACTTTTGTGACGATGAGTGACGTGGGGGAGGGAGGAGTTGAAGAAATGTGACGTCACATCGAAAGGGTAACTTTAAATAAAAACTTCCACTGAAATATTTGGTCACTTAGAATTTATTTAATGACTTTTTTTATTCAGTGCATCTCAAAGTGCCGGTCGATAAGCCATCACGCTGGCTGTCGTAAGTTAACAAGACACGAAAATTAAATATAATTGTAATTTTATAATTCTTAAGTTTGAGGATCCACAAGAGAACATACGAAATTGTTAACCTGCGTCGTTTCATGTTGACATCAAAGCGGCTTTGATATAACCGCAGTTTGTTTGGTTCACTCGCGGCAGAAGACTGCGAACTTTTTTTTTGTCGGCTATCCCCCCCCCCCCCCCGAAACTGCTACTAATGAGTTTGGCAATTAGGACAATTGTCTAAAAAAGATCTGAATAGGATTATATGTTGATATTTTAAGTCAAAACGACACGGAATATCCATTTGGGCGGTGGGTGGGGGAGGGAAATCTATTTTATACAATAATAAAAGTTTTAAGTTTGATATATTTTTCAAGGTTTTTGGTCAAACGCCTCTGGACATTCTAAATAAAATAATATGTGTCCATTTAAAATTAGTCAAAAGTATTCACAAACTTTATTGAATGCATCAAATTCTCGACATCGCCAACTCAAGAGGAGCACAAAATAACTTTCTTCTGAACTCAGTTTTTAAGGCATTAATTTTAAATTTGACAGAAAGGATACTTGATTAACTCAAGTCATATAGATTAAGATTTGGGTGTCTTTGGTACGTAAATAAGAAATCTACATAGATAACAAATTTAACAAATGCATTTTCTGGAAGGAACCTGTTCAATAGTGGGCATATGTTACCAAGCGTACACGTACACATGACGTATCTGAATATATCTAGTGGAGTGTAGTGGATGTTATATGTCCCAAATGAGTCTGCATTACCCCCTAAAATATTTCCTTTTGACCTTAGATGTTAATGTAAAAAAGTGTTATTTTAAAATAAGTTTTTTTTTTAATAAAACAAAGAAGTTAAAAGTAATGATTTATAGTCAATGCATAATTTGTTTGCACTAAAATAAAATATAACCTAAGGATGTTAAAACATTTTTTTTTTTTTTTTGTATTTGTTTTTTTTTTTGTTTTGTTTTGTTTCGAAGGCCGGTTAAAAAAGTTAAATGGTATGAAAAAAAACTTGAATAAACAAACTTGTGAGCCTCGGAGTTAAAAGTTATGATAATGTTGGATATTTTAATAATGTCATAGTATTACAGTCCCCTTCTTGCAAGAATTACTGTATTTTTCGACGCACAAGATGACACCCTACTTTCCTGCACAAATGTGGGGTTCATACAGAATGGGCATTTTTCCTGTTCCAGCGCCTACCTAATAATTTTAAGAAAACATGAGATGTGATATCAATGTGATAATTTTAGATCAAATACCTTTGATGTGCATTTACTTAGCAGGGAAACTGTCATTAGAAGATCGAAATCGATTAGAGGAATTGTCTTGTATCTATATATGCTAGGTCTATAAACAATGCAATGATCCTTGTAATATCAATAGTCACATTAGCGAGCTTAATTAATCGCGAAGCTTAATCACATCAATGGTTTTTGACATTACCGCTGCATTGTTCGTTAGCTGTGTTGCTATGCCATGGCAACTAAACATTTTTTTAAAAATGTAATATATAAAACAAGCCGAATTCATACTTAATCTTATAGAGCTTTAAGCTGTGTAGGCTAGGGACTTATTATGCTATCAAATAAAAACAGAGAAAATCATGTCAAAACGGGAAAAGAATTCAATTGTATATGGTGAAATGGAAACATTCTTGCCGGTCGTCTGATACGAAAAAGTTTGAGAATCACTGGCTTACAATTTATTTAATTTATTTAATGTCTTTTACATAGCTTCACTTATGCTACGATAATATAGTTTAGAACTACAATAAATAAATACGTAAATGACAAAAAAAGTGATTTAAAACATTCTTATTTTCAAATAGAAAAAATTTTAAAAAAAAGGNGGGGGGGGGGTCAAAGTTTTGTGACGTACTTTTTAAGGGAGGGGGGGGTCGACGATTTTGTGACGACGCATGACGTGGGGGGGGAGGGGGTAAAAAATCGGCAAAAATCGCGTGACGTCATTTATGGACGGTATAAAATGAGGTTATGACACATAACTAAATAAGATCGGTGACTTTCAGTTATAGCAGGTATACAATGAGGCCGAACATCTGAGCAGATAGACACATTCATAATTTTTTTTCGATTGAGTTAGTACCGGGGGATGAATCGCTTATAATCAAAAGTTTATTTAAAGACCAATTAGTATCATTAAGACCAAACTTATCAGCACTGGTCTTTGGTCCATTGCTTTTTGACAGAATAATGATACGTGCTCAACGTGAAATGTATTCGAAACTAAAGCTTGTACGTTATTCACTTAATAAAAAAATAAATCCTGACTAAAAAATCAAAAGCGATCGATAATTTTAACACTAACGTATGTGAAAATCAAGATAAGGTGATTTGACATTAAAAACACAAACAAAAACGTTAATTTTTAAAAAAAGTATGTTTTCAATATAATTTTAGTTAAACTTTTATAAAATTAATGTATTAGAGTGTTTTCAAATAGATCTAACTTCCAAAAAAGTTTTGAAATAAGCATTAATTTTAATTGCATGTTTTTATTTTTGAAAAATTAGAATAAATGAAAGAACTGTGTAAGTAAAAAGAGGTCCTAAAAAAGTGCAGACACCAGAAATAAGCTCCTGGTTTCAGTATTGAAAATTATTTCTTCGTCAAAGTTAAACATCAATTTCTTCTGTTTGGAGCAACAATTTCAGAAGCAAATAAGAACTTGTGACTTTTATTCCAAAAAATTTGCGAGAACTTTAAAAGTATCCACCGCAATGTGTTTTCGAACCTTTCTTCCAAAATTGAAGTTATAATGATCTAAACTGCACTTTATTTTCAAATTTCCAAAAAATAAAAACGTATATTTCTCAAGCTTTGTCGGGTTTCTAGGCAACAAAAGGAATTGTATAGCGGGACACTTGTTAAGATTTACTCAACTTGTAAGAGATAATAAAAATGGCGACCTCAGGTGCTGCTGACGAGATGGAATGGAAGAAGGCAGCAACCGAGCTTCAACAAACATTTTACAATTATCTCGGTGATAGAGACTGGGACTTCATAGAGAATGGAGACGAAACTATTTTGTTACGCAAGGTGGGATTCGGTGTTTTTGGCCCTCCTCCGAAAGAACCTTCTCAATCAAATAAGTATACAGGATACGAGGATAAGCAGTTAGAAGTCATGAAAGAGATTTGCAAACAGCTGAACAAAATAAGCGAAAACAGGGAAGGTATTTACTTTTCATGCATTTTTGTGACAGGTAAAACATCTAATGATAAATTCACACTTCCGGTATTCAAAACTCGGAAAACAACGGATGAATCTGCAGTCTATTTTGTGGATACAAACGGACGAGTCTACTCTTCGTGGAGTGCCTATCTGGAAACTAATACTCTGCCGGAATGCACGTACTGCTATCCTCACAATGGTTGTTACACTGCCGACAAACATGGAGAAGTCCGTTTAGATTTTGGAACTTCTCCAGCCAGTACAGCAATCAACAAGATATTTTCAGCCTTTGACACGGTTGCGACAGTCGTAACCTTAGGCGCAATGGCTGTTGGTGTAGCAGCGTTAACACCAATTCCCATCATGGCGGCGACTGGTCTCTATGCGGCCGGTCGAAGCACAGCCCGCCTTGTCGACAGGCGCAGGCACGAACAAAGCATCGGATTGGATAACATGGAATCCGTTGGATGCTGGCTCAGCATCGTTGGTGGTGCCGTGGGAGCCGGTCAAGGGCCGCTGATTAAATCCTTGACCTCCACCATGAAAACATCGGCAAGGTCTGGTGAGATCATGGGGAAGTTGAGTAGAATTGCGTTTTCCGCTGTGAATACTGGTTGCTTGACTGTCAATGGTTTGGGAGTCGCATATGGTTTAGCCGTTGTTGTTGATAAAAGTGAACACGATGAGTTGACGTCATTGAATGTCTTCCAGTTTGCAGCATCCTGTCTCTTCTTCACAAATGCTGCAATCAATTTAAAATCCGCATCCACCATAATCAAAGAGGCCCAACGTGATTTCATTAGTGAACAAAAAGCTGGTATGACACCTTAGCCCAAAAACTGTTTGACAAGCATACGGGCCAGCTCCGTGGACCGAAAGAAATGCATGGAAATGCTCAAGTGATTAGGACACTGATAACAATCGATAACATACAAGAGCTGTATAAGCTTATGGCTCACCCGGATGTTGACAGTCGACAGGTGAGAGGTCTTTAACAATATTACAATTTTTAAAAGCATTTTTACTAAATTTTTAGCGTGAAAATGAAATACATAAATAATTATTTAAAACAACATTACCTTACAATTTTACACTTAAAAAAAATTTTAAAGTAGAAAACTAAATGTGCTTGAAAAAAATAGCCCATACATATTTTACGCTAAGATATTTTGATATTCTAGCATCCATAAACTGATCCTACTTATGTCTTTCATAAAGCGTGGTGGAGCAATAAAGTAATACAATACAAAATACACAAAGGAATGGTGAGATTAAAAATATAAATGAAAGCTTTATTATGGGCATTTACACATGTAACCGTTTCTGGTAATTCCTATATAAGTAAATATAAATAAAACCAATTATTTGAATTAAATTGAAAGTTATATATCACTTACTTTACCCTGAGAGAGCACTGATGAAGTGTTTTACGAAAAAGTGTATGGTCTGTGTATATACATAGTTCAGGTGTTCTTTAAACCGATCCCACTGGGAACGGCCTGTTTCTCCTGTATATTTTATCGTATTCTTGAGAACTACCTCTAAAATTTTCCCTAAAAAATCCCATACATAAACAAGCACAACTCGATCGCAATTTTATTCTCATTTACTGTTCTACCAAACTGATATTAGTGCTATTAAAAAGTCACTTGATTAGGGGCCGACCATAAATGACGTCACTCAATTTTGACTGATTTCCCCCCCCTCCTTCCTCGTCATATGGCGTCACAAAAAGTTAGGCCCACCCCTAAAATATAACGTTTAGACGCTGCGCACCCCTCCCCCATTAAAATGCCATTTTCTATAAGAAAGTGAGCA
This sequence comes from Radix auricularia, assembly GCA_002072015.1. Classification (NCBI taxonomy): domain Eukaryota; kingdom Metazoa; phylum Mollusca; class Gastropoda; family Lymnaeidae; genus Radix; species Radix auricularia. The sequence goes on along the minus strand of MUZC01000088.1, from coordinate 99,931 downwards.
AGTTTCAAATAATATTTTTTCATTAAAAATGTATTTAGGACAAAGGCTGCACTAAAATATCGTAGCACTCGTCAAGTCCATGTCAATCGCTATTAAATAAATATTAAACAATCAAATATTTAAGTGGAAATTTTATTGGAAATTGTGTGTTTTGATGTGACGTTAAATTTCTTAAGCCTCCCCTCGTCACACTTGGTCACAATTGGTCGACTCTCCTTCCCCTTCCCCCACTAGGTGCGTGACATCATTTATAGATGGCCCCTTAACACTGCATCGATTCAATTAATATTTTCCACATCTCGGATAGACTTCTATAATTGTGATTTAGATCTACAGGTAAAGTCAAATTTTTATTTATTATTTTACAATAAAAGAAATTTTGGCTATACATTTTAAGGATTATGTTCTAAGTTATTTTTATTTTTACAAGGTCAAACTTCACCCCGATGGCTTCAAAGGATTACTTAACGTCAACAAAGAGTTCAAGGTTCATCCAAACAAGTTCTTGGAGATTTCTCCTGAAACTAGAAAACAGATATTTGACGTCACTCAACAGCTGAAGAAAGATCCTACGAAAGTGGGGGAGTTCAGAGCAAAGATGGGGAAAATATGCAAGGAGAACCGTATTGTGTTTGAGAGCATGCGCAAGGAGACGCTAGACAATTTGTGCAAGGCTTTTGGGAAAGATAACATAAAAGAAATCGTCATCAATAATAAACGTCTATTTCACAATATAAAGCCATTCGAAATTGACCGCTTGGCCGTTGTGTTTGCCAATGCCGGTAAAAATTATAAACCTGAGATGCTTGAGTTGGCTGTCAAATTTTCTGCATCACGTGATTGTAAAACAGTATCTGATTTTTGTTCCTTTATGGAATACTCTAGCTATTACGTTAGGGAGATGAAAATGAAATATGAACATGATTACAGTGCAAAATTGATGGAGGCAAAGAATTTGCCGAACTTTCACCAACAAAAATTTGATGACACCCACGGAATCAAAGGGAAAATAAATGAATTCTTCGAACAAAAGGCTATGACAAGTTTACTTGAAGAAGACAATCCAGCGTTTAGGAAAATGGGTGAGCACTTTGAATTCTGGAAAGAAGCTGTTAGCAGAGCGAATAGACAAATTGATCCTCGTTTCCTATCTGAGAATGCTGCCACGTATCATTTCCTTAAACATCAAGATTTTGGGCCCGCTGGTAATGTCTCTGTTGACCAGTACTTTAAAATCGCATCGGACTTGGTAAATGAGCCAAGAAATCAAACAAACTCAATGCTAAGCCAAGAGGGCGATTGCACATTTGTTACCTTCAAAAATCCTGTCAACGGCGCTTTTGGTGTGAGGATTGACAGAATTCAAGATGGCGAAGTTGTGTCTGGGATCGCAACGGTTTTCTACTACAAAGATATCCCTCAGCCCGATAAATGATGAACCAGTGCTGATTCATTAAGTATGACGCTTACAAACTTACAATATCAAAAGTTGGATGTTTTAAACGCTGGAGCCTTGGCAAAAACTAAAATATTTGTATACAGTCATAAAGCTTTACGATTCTAACAAGCGTGTCTTTATGAGAGTTGTATGAGTGTTAGGTTATTGCTTTATAGTATACCAAGCTAGTATTTAGGGCCTTAAGTCTTATTACCACTCTGCTTTTCGTTCTTCTATCCTTCGATGTTTTTAGGTTTAGTGACTAGTGATTTTGCTAATGATTTTACATTTGACATTTTTATTAGTCTTCACTAATGAATGCTACTGATCTTTCTGTTTTTTTTTAAACTGAATTTATTCTAGTTAATCTAAATTTTCTCAGGTGGATGGGAACAAAAAAGATAAGCCTTTACTTTTATTTTCCTAGTGAAGTTGTGACCAATGTAAGGAGGCATTTAGGTGTTTTATTCTAATTAGTAAAAAATTTCCTTTTATAAAGCCTAATTTGTTATTGAATTTTGAAATGAATTAACTATTGATTCCACGATAATGTTTAAATTGACTGTCACTCATTAGAAATTTACATCATCATTTATTGCAGTTAGGCTAATCACTCAAATTAGTTATTCAGTGTAAATAGAAATTTAAATTATATGTTAAATATATTTTATACTGTTTTCCTTGATAACTTTGTTGAATATGTTTAAATATAAGTATTATAACATACAATAAACTAACACAAACATTATTAATGCCAACAATATCTGTAATGTAATTTTTGTATGATGAACAAAGCTAAACTGTCAAAATTAAAATGAAATAATCATTTGAATAAATAAGACCAATATCATACATATAAAATACATTATTTTATATACATTAGTATTTGACGAATCACGTTACATAATTTATGGACATGCCAGCATATTTTTGCAAATTTAACTATTTCTAACGAAAAACTCTCTCATGTTGTGATTATATTTTATCTCAAATTATTAGGTCTATCTTTACTTTCAGTATTATTTTGCTAAAGAAATGTGTAAAATAGGGACTTGCTTGCATGATTTGAGGTTATTTTTTTAAGTAACCAGAACATGGACGGCTATTAGCACATGAGCTTTTGTTGTTGTTGTATGTTTATTAATAACTGTAAATTAATATTTAAGCACAACAATTTGCAAAAGAACAAAAAATAATGGTGGATTAAATTTCTCAAATTACATATTTTATTAAATTTTTATTTACTAATATTACAACCTATATAGTATACAATAATATTACTAATAAAATGCAATTTAATTACAATGAAAGCAAATATGACCTAATAATTTATTATTTTTTATGACTTTTTGGTTTATTTTAACAAACAAATTTTTTTATTAAAATAATTGCATATTTACCAGACATATTAAAAAAAATTAATAAATTTTACAAAGTAATAAAATTAGACAAAAAGGTTTATCAGAAACTTCAGGGAAAGGAACAGAATATTTCATGTTAGAAGCAACCGATTTTGTAGCTTGATTCTTGAACCCGTAAATTAAACTAGCTAGATGAAAATTTGCTAACACAGTTCTGGTTTTTGTCATGTATTATTAGCATCAATCAAACCCAGTGGCGTAGCTAGAAGGGGGCGGAGGGGGCGGTCCGCCCCGGGCGGCACTCATCTAAAGGGCGGCTTTTTGGGCATTAATTTGAAAAATAGAGCCATTTCCGACAAAACTTCTTTTTCTTTTGAAGGGAGAAACCAAGGTGAAACAAAAATACTCTTAATTTCGAATCTTAATTAGTGGATTCACGCAACATCTGTTTGATTACAGAGTGGTAGTTATAACTAACGCAAACCCGTTCAAAAATTAAAAGTCGCTCAAAAAAGGAATCGATTTGTTTGGAAAATTAAGCGGTATGCGTCACAAATAGCACTATGATAAGAAAACTGCATAAAAAACAGCACATCACCGCTGGGCCAAGTAATTTGTACTATTAATATCACCACGAAAGTTTTTGTGTGGAATTGTCGACATTTGCAAATTGATGCATTAACAAGTACCTACATGACATGGTAGTTCAAATATTGTGTTTAACTTGCAAGTATTAATTTACATTTCTGTTTCAGTTTTAGAAAATTATTTTAAGGTAACTTACTAAAAATTAGATTTATTTTGTTGTTATTGCGTTTAAGTAGCACACACAATCTGTGTTTTTCATTAAAATATTGTTTCTCATTAAAATGATACGTCTATCCAATTAAATGCGTAAATAATTTGAATTTTTATATTTTATGGAAAATTATTAAGATTTAGCGCAAGAACATGAAAATGTTCAAATTTATCCGCTAATAAACATCACTATAACATAAATAATTTCCAAAACGACATTTAAAAAAAATTGCATACGTCTTGGAAAAAATTGACACCTGAAGAAGTAACTAGTAAAACGAGATCAGATGCTGGAACTTAACTCAGTTGAATGCAATATTTTTCTTTTCTATAGTATCTCAATTTGTGGGAACACATTTTCTTTAAAATAAATAATGCCAACCCACTTCATGGAACAAAGTTATGTGCTGTTATAGATTATAGGGAGTTGAAGACATCAACTGAACGCCGTGCTGGAAGGAGAATAAGTATGCGTGGAGAAAATTCAGGAGACGGGGTTCTATAATAGAGCAAGTCGTACAACGAGAAATGTTTTTATCCGTCGATGCAATTATAAAAGAAAGTAATTGAATCCACTGATGAGTTGCATGTCCTTGCAAGAAAATAAAAGTGTATAATACTATCATGTAATCTACTAAATGAAAATTTTTACCATCAAATAAATGTCTTTATTACCATTGACAAAGAACAGCTCAAATTGAACGAAAAAGGGTACAGGTTTTTATGGCTGTACACAGGGCCAGTTTTTGCAATTGCGGCGCCTTATGCAGCTTAGTATGCGAAAATTGATGCGCGGGCCCAGTTTGGGTAGGGATAAGGTATTAATAAGGACTATAAGTGAAAATTAAGATAGGTGTGAACCTACTGCGGCCGCATAGGTGCATGGCAGTGGCCAGCCAACTCTACAATAACTCTACAAGAAGAGGCTTTATGATGGAAAAACAAGGGATGGGGATGTCCCCTTGATCTATTAAAATATATCTAAAATTATAGATCGGAAAATTCTTTACCCAACATTATAATTTTGCTAAAATGTTTTCAACAATAATAATTACTATAAGTGTATCTAGTTGTGAAAGGAGCTTCTCCAAACTGTAGTTGATTAAAAAAAAAAAAGAAGACCCTAACTTTGTTCCACATTGAGTTATTTAAGACTACCAAATCTTGCAATATTGTCTAAAGATAGAACAAGACATTACAAATAACTTAAATGTTGATAAAATAATACACGACTTCTCTATTATGAAAGTTAGATAAGTAAATGCATAAATATATTTACATACTAATGTATACATTATAATGTTTATAAAAAGAAATAATCTATTTATAAATAAAAAAATAAAAGCATGTTAATTGTTAACAAATTTGGAATATGTTTTTTTCTCCTCATTTGGAGGCCTGCGACCTCAATAAATTTATTGTGGCCTTTAATAAAAGCATCTTATATTTTTAAAAATTTGTACTTATAGGTATATCATCTTATTCGGCCTATTTCATTAATGCTTACATAAATATGGCATGGAATGGTTAACATGTTCCACAACTTTTACTTTTACCT
>MUZC01000088.1:63184-80939 GCA_002072015.1 Radix auricularia | reverse complement strand
ATATATATATATATATATAAACAATATGAATATGTCAATGTGTAAAAGCCAGCTTTTTCTTCTTTTCAGCCAATGTTGTAGAAACAAAATGGCAAAGCTTGGGAGACAAAATTTGTAAAGAGCTTTTTAAAACAACATGACCTCTTACATATAGTCAAGCTAGATTTAATGGGGAGAACTGTTTATGGAAATTCTATACTATACCCAGCTACTATTCCTGTTGGATGTGTTCTCTTCAAGACACGGAAGGTTTATATACAATTTCCTGACATAAATTCAGGAGAAGAGAGAAAAGAAATGTTATGGCATGATCAGAAATAAAACCATAATACACAGTGATTTTAATGACATTATAAATAATAATGAATTACAACATATTGGCATATTTGGAGATTCTGCTCAAAATACCCTCTTTTCAGTACACATAATATACCTTTGATAAACACCAAAAATTCAAAGAAAAGTGATAAAGGATAAGTCAAAAGCTAATATCACCTGATTCATTTAGAGGAAAGTTAGATTGAGAAGTTGAAAAAAGAAATCATTTGTCTGCTACCACATCTTTATAAAATGGCAAAGAGATTAAAACTATGAATGAAATTAAAAATGCAACAACTTTTGGTAAATGCTGATGGACAAGAACAAATGGAAAGGTTAAATTCATTTATGGATCAAGATGATTGTTCTTTGACTAAGTCATCACCCAACATGACCAAATGACAACAAGCCTCAAACTCAATGAAATTTCATGTCAAATGGGATTGTAAAAGAAATGATGACATAAGCACTCATAACATTTAATCACAATTAAGAAACAAAATTTTACAATTGAGTGTTAATAATAAACTGTTTAGTGTTATGTTTTAATTGTTGAGTGTTAAAAGTTTTCTAGTTACATGTTAAATTTAAAAATAGTTCAAATTTTACAAATAAATTTATAAGATTTTTTTGTTTCCTTTATGAGTTTTAAACACAATTTTCTGTGTGCTTGAAGGAGTTTAAAGCTCAAATTACATAATGATATAAGACAATTAAAGTGTTTGTATTAATTATATTCATGTGAAATTTATTATTGTTTAAATATCAAATACAATAAGCATTGATGATTTTATTGCAATGAGTAATATCAGCCTTATATTGATCCAAATTAAAAAAGAAATTAACTAATCTAAATATTTTCACAAATTTTTTTGAAAATAAATTATTGAAGAATAAAAAAATTTCTATCTCTGTTTTATGTTTACATTAAAGAAAAACATCTATAAACCATTGGTATTTGATTTATACATTTTAATACATTTATGGACCTTTTCATGGTTGATACTTGTGTGATTCTGCTGCATGCAATGCTACATCATAATTTTTCAATAATTATGTTATGAATATCTCGTATTAATATTTAAAAAATGAAATAATTTACTTGGCTTATACTCATACTTATAGATATATATGATATATTCAAATAATATCATGAATATATATACATGCATTATTTGAAACTGTTAGTATAGTATAATGAGAATATTGCTAATACATGTATTGTGATAGTTTTATAAAAACATAATACTTTTGTGACTTAACTGTAATCAAAATTTGAAAACCTTTTTTCTTTGACAATAGATAAAGTATGCAGCATGCACTAACACTTAGGTATACCTTTTCCTTAATTTAAATGGATTCAAGATTTGATAAGAAGCACAGAACAGTATCTAAAGAATATTGGCTCTAAGTCCTCACTGATAATGGTAAACTCAGTTTTACAAGAAATCTTCCTAGTTCCCCCTATCCCCTACCCCAATTTAATTATTTTTTACATAAATTATTTATCCAACAGCATCTCATCAACAGCAAAAAATGTGTTATTTGCTTATGATTATATAATTATAAACTATAGAACAATTAAGTCTGAAGAGTATATTGAAATGTTACAAATACACCTAGATTAAGATAAATAACAAAAGTCATACACAGTGTTTACACTAAATTTATGTATTCAAATGTTAAAAGTTAGGAGTATAAATTAGAGAAGAAAAATAAATGCAAACTATTGCATTTAGTAGGGCAAATATCTAACCCAAAATAAAAATGCAAGAATTAAAAATAACAATAAACAAAAAATTAAGTTGGAATCCACAGGTTAATGAAGTAATTAAAAGCTCCAACAAAACTCTATTATGCTTCATAAAAATAAAATATCATTTTGTATTTCAAAATAATATTAAAATGTCTGCCTTAAACAAAGTTAAATTTCAATTATTTAATACCTAAATTTTTCGAATGTGAATCACTTATATTGTACATATCCACCATGTAAAACATAAATAGAAGAAATAGCAAAATAATTGTTATACATTAAGTATTATATTTATATCCCAGGTTAGCCCAGTGTGGTAGACACAGAAATTTAAAAAAAAACTTTTCTTGTTCCGTATTCAAGAAAAAATATATACAAATGCTCATTTTTCTGTATGGCTTTTTTGTCAAGAATTGGATGGCCTTAAAAAACATGAATAAAAATTCTACAACATTCGAAACTTTCATAAAATGCAATCTTGATCATATAATGATTTAATCTACTTAATAATAATAGTAATGAGCAATTGTAATTATAAGACATATGATGGAACAATATTAGCTTTGTATCTAAGTATAAGTTTTTCAGGGCCAACTATACTTGAAGTTGTAAATTGCATCTTCTCTGTTTCACCATGTGTATGGATAAATTATATATTCCCATAAAGGATCTTTCATCACCAGTAAATTCATATAATATTGTAGTATTGTATTGGTTCCATGTAGCTCTGTTGGTTGAGGGTAAGAGAAAGTGAGAAAGCAGCCCTATTTTATTCTACATATTTTATTCTATAAAATTCTCACAGTCTTACTATAAGCTCCAAAAATGGTGTTAACCAAGTCTTGAACTTCAACTTGAAGAATAATATAATTACATTGTAATTGTAATGTTTTGATCAAGATTATTTGATGCATGTAAAATTATGTCTCTATTTTGGTAAGGCATATGATGGTATGTTCATCAACAAAACACTGCCAAACAGCATCAGGTCTCATAAATTATTTTTGAAATCGTAAAGTGGATAGGCCTATTCTATAAAATGAGAAGTCCTAGGTTAGTTGAATGGAATCTGAAAAAAAAAACATAAGTGAAAGTGAATTATTATTTTAACTAATATATTAATATAATGAATGAAAAAATGCTTTTAGATTTAAATATTATCTTATAATATCTTATACTTTGTAGACAACTCAGCAAGAAACTAAATATTTTTATAATAAATAATAATCTGCTACTTTCAATACAGCCCTGAATTTGAAAATTAATTTCAATTACGTACTTAATATATATATATATATATATATATATATATATATATATATAACCATTCAAGTTATAAATATTTCTCTAACAAAACTTGTACAAATGACATTGATATAATTTGTCACTTCCAAGTTGTTCACAAAGTAGTTAAATTAAATGATGTTAATTAAATTTACTTTACTTTAATAATTATTAGTCTTATTTCATAATTTAAAATGATTTTTTTTTTTAAATTCAAATTAACTTACCTCACCTTAGTATTGAGTGTTTTAAGGCAAGGCAGGCCCGTCTTTCTTCGGGAGAAATTTATTTCCAAAATTTGTGGTAGTGTTTTTTTTTAAATTTTTTTTTTAAATACGTGGTTTTATTCTATTTAATCTTTTTTTTTTAATGTTCTAGGGCTAATCCTGAAAAATTCATTAAAATAAAGCTTCTTGGACGACTAACTTCTTCGGTGACTCTAGACTCTAGGCTATGCATTCTAGTCTAGCGCCAACGGCCTAGGCCTAAAATTACTAATAATTGAATCATAATTAAGTAATTAGTAATAATTAGTAATAATACTAATACTATTAAGAAACAATGACTCAATGACAATGTTTTATGTTGCGATCGAATTTCTAAATAAATGAAATTCAACACTCTTACTCACTCTAACTCTAAAAGATTTGGGTTTAACCACATGTCACTCAGATCTTTACCAATCTAATTACTAATGAAATAATGGGGGAGATTTATTTTGATTTTATCTATTTTAATTCTTTATGCAATTATTATTTATTAAATAACAACAGTGGTTGTTAAGCTAAACAAATAAAACCGAAAGTAGGCGATATCTATATAAACACTTAAAATGTGTGTTTAAATAGCGAAAAGGATAAAGGTTAAAGTTTGTTGTCAAGACAAACAATGTAATTCGCGCGATATCAGCTGAAACAATCGCTTGCAGTGTAACCACCTTAAAAATTACTTTTCAGATGCGCGTTCGCGCGTATACTAGATGAGCGAATTCGCGTGCAGTGTAACCACAGCCTTATATGTTTCAGACGCTCCTTCTGTACAGAAGATTATTGCGCCCTAACTATTTCTATGGTTTTGTGTTTAATCCTGTATTCTTACTAGAGTTTTAAATGATGATAAAGTGTTGGCTTTCCTGGTTTCTTCAGGCAACCCATTCCACGCCCAAATACCGGACGGAAAGAAAGAAAACTTTTATGTGTTTGTTCTTACATATGGAATAAGAAAGGTGTTTTTATCCTTATGTCTATCTGAGGGTTGTATTAAGTTATCTATGTGTTGTATTTCTGTATTAGAATTAATTGCCTTATGTATAATTACTAATTTACTCTTGGTTCTTCTATCCTCTAGTGTTTCAAGGTATAATGATTTAACTAATGTGTTACTCTTGTCAGTTTTGAATATTCTCCAGTAATGAATCTGGCACCTCTTTTTGGATTTGTTCTAACCTATCAATATTTTATTTGGTGGATGGGTCCCATACAGAAGATGCATATTCTAGTATAGGTCTCACCAGGGTGATGTAGCATTTTAGAGATATAACTTTGTTACATTTGTAAAAGTTTCTTTTTATAAAGCCTAAGGTTTTATTTGATTTTTTTATAACTTCATTGACATGGGGATTCCAAGATAGTTTCACATTTATTATGACTTCTAATTATTTTGCATCTTTAGTTTGGGTTAGTTCTTTTCCATGAATGAAGTATTTTGAATTTATTTGTTTCTTTTTCTTTGTTACTCTTAGCAGTTGACATTTTTCTGGGTGGAAGGACATACTTCAGTGTCACGGATGACCAATTTGTCATTGTAACTTTTTGTGAGTTGCGCATGGTGGCGTGTTTGATGTTTTCTTTTGTGAGATTTAAAGTTATTGGTTAGTGGTGTCATTGTGAGTGATGACCAATTAACTAGCGAAATAGAGATGATCAGAATGTTAGATACCAGGGTTATCAGAGGAGAAAAGGCGATGATAAACATAACGACACCATACCTGAGTGGAAGGGTGGAGGCGGTATGTGTGGAGAATTCTATAGTGGACTTGATTGTGGGTAATGTGTGTGGAGCAAGGACCGATGAAAACATGGACAGGGTGGCGATAGTGACAACGCGAGCTCAAAGAAAAAGAGAAGGTCCTACTGCCCAAAGTAGTATCGCCAGGGATTGTTACAGGGAAGGAATCGGGCCCATTCGCTCGGCTGGAGATAGACTTGTTCGAAGCAGTGGGCCACGTCGATGGTCCGCCGACAGAGAGTGTGGTGAGGGGAAGGTGAATTGTGGGTGTGAAAATCGGAGGATTAGAAACGTCAGCATGAGTGGAGGAGTTTGTTACAAGTGTGGCAGGCCCGGTCATTGGGCCAGAGACTGTCGCAGCGGCCAATGGTGCGGGAAGCTTTAGCGGGCGAGATCGTGGTGGTGCTCGCATGGACTTTAGAAATAGGAGAGGAGCCGGTGATAATAAATGCTACAAATGTAACAGACCTGGTCATTTTGCCATAGACTGTGAAAGGGACATTGATTCAAGTGCTCTTTGTAACTGCAACAGCCCTGTGCATGTTTAGCGTGACCATCCTGAAGTACTGTAACACGGCTCGTTTTGCGCTGGCAAGGGTTTTGAGAATAGTGCCTGTTCCTGTTGAGAGTCACGTTCTTACAAGGCACAGTCATCCCTGGATTAATTTAAGTTCTATGTATTGAGACTGGCTCTAAAGAATATTAATATTACGTTCATGTTGATTTGTGTGTGATTACTCTGTTAATATAATATTTTGAGTTGTTATCTATATATATAAAAATGAAAATATGTCTGTGTGTGTGTGTGCTTGTAAGTCATAAATTATTGGGTTTGAAATGTTTACTAATTTGTATGTAAATGCTTTGTCTATATATTGGGGAGCAATATTAATAGTTATTGTATTTAAGAGGAAATGGTAGTAAGGTTCAGGGATATTTGAAAGTATATGTCCATAGAATGTGTTAAGAAGCAGTCATAGTTAATAAGTAAATTTGTAAATTGGTTATTCGAGATTGTGGAAATTTGTCGATCTCGAAAATTTTCTGGAAAGGGGGGCATATGTCACGGATGACCAATTTGTCATTGTAACTTGTTGTGAGTTGCGCACGGTGGTGTGTTTGATGTTTTCTTTTGTGAGATTTAAAGTTATTGGTTAGTGGTGGGAGAGCGTGAAAAATGATTGTGTTGTTGACGTCATTGATATGTGTAGAAGGGCAGAGAGTTTTTGGTGTGTTCGTGGTTGTTGCAAGTAGGAAACTCCATTAAAGTTTGTTGTCTTTCTAGCAGTGTCTTTATTTCTGTGTAACGGTAATGTCTATGAATCTAGGAGCAAGAGTCAAAATATAAGTTTTAGGGACGCTTGTGACAATCAGTTAGTTTCCCATTTTATTAATTCATCTCCAAGTCTTTTTGTAAAATGTTGCTATCTTGTTCTGACTTGATTGTTCTATAGTCAATAGATTATAAAATCATCAGCAAATAATCTAACTTTTGTTCCTGTTGAGATATTGTTGGGTAAAGAGAAGAGAAGCAAAGAATAGCTGCAGAAAAAGAAAGGCAAAAACTAATAATTGAAAGAGAAGAAAGAGATGCCAGAAGAGAACTTGAGCAACTTAAAATTGAAAAATTAAAATTACAAACTGAGTTACAGAACAAATGCTATAATCCTGGTGATGACTCAAAAGAAAAGATGACACCAAAGAATACAATCAAAGTAAGAAAATATAATGCCAAAAAAGAAAAAACATGGATGTATAGCTAGATTATTTTGAGTCAATTACTGCAATGAAAGGTTATAATGAGACAGATTGGCTTGCCCAATTTATGACTCAGCTAACAGGTAAATCATTCGAAGCCTACAACAGTATAGCTAAAGAAGACAAAAAATTATATCAAAATGTCAACAACAAAAAAGAGCACTCCTATGTCATTTTGGGAAGTCAGAAAATGATATAGAAGTAGAAGAGAACTTCATGAAATAAGAATCAAGAGCGATAAAGATCCACAAATCATAGTACATGAAACTCAAGTTAAACTAAACTGACAAAATGGATAGAACTTTCTGGAATTGACACAGGCAATCCCTAGTCTTTACTAGACATGTTTTTAATTCACAAGTTCCTGGAAGTTGCAACACCACCTCTTTTCACATACTTATCTGATAAGAAAGTGCGTACTCAAGCAGAATTAACAAATGCATTACGTACATTTCAAGACTCTCATTCAGAGGTAGACATAGATACGAGACAAGACAGATTTGCTGCAGTAAACAATAAAAGACCAAAAAAGGCAAGGAATGAGAAATCAGAGTCCCACAAACTCAGGTAATAGAAATACTTTTTGTTGGTATTGTAATAAGCCAGGACCCATGGCAAAGCAGTGTTACCACAATAAAGGACAACCAAATAGAGTAGCTCCTAATGGAAGCCCTATAAGAAATAAAACAGAAGAAAGATCAAGATCAGATCCCTTTGAACACAATAAATTCAATAATAGAAGATCATGCAGAGGCAGATTTACTCATGATTACATGTATAGTGTATAGAGATTATGATGAAAATAGAAGATCATGGCAAGGTAGATACAACGATAACTCCAGATTTAGAGATTATGATCAGCCATGGAGGAGAAATGATCACCAAGATGTGAAGGACACAGGAAGTACTAAACAAGAAACAACAAGATCAAGTTATACAGTTGCCACAATTAATACTCATGGGAAACTTAAATTTTACCCAGTAGACATTAATAACAGAAAATGCACGTGTCTACGAGATTCTGGATGCACTACAGTTTTTGTACACAGCAGAATGGTACAAGAAGATGAATATGATGGTCAGAAAGACACATTAATATAATAATAATGGCTGATTTTAAAACTGCTACTCTCAACATCTACTCACCATAGTTCCAAGGTGAAGTTTGTGCCAGAGTTTTAAAAGATGCCATTTGTGACCTCAAAATAGGAAACATTGAAGATATTGTTGACGATTCAGACAAAATGTTCAAAATGTGGTGCGACAACAACTATCAACTAAGTGCTAGTGTACAAACAAGAGCCTCCATGATAAGAAAAGATAAACAAGACAATGAAGTTGAAGACAGCATTGCCTTAGGAAGTCAACTTATATCCAAACAAGACTTCAAGAAACGTCAAGAAGACAAAACAAAAAATGTAATAAAAATGAAACTCAGCAAATTAGAAATGAAAACAGAAGAATCAAAATCTAGTAATACTGTGACCACTTTTGACAATCATAGATATGGCAGAAGAGATTAATGCTGGAATCACAGAGGTGGTAATATTTAGTAATAATGAGTCTGAGACCATTCAAGTAGAATCATCTGAAGTAGGAAGAATCATTGGTCATAGAGGATACAGAATCAGAAACTTAGAATCAGACAGTAGTTGTCTGATATAAAATTTATTGTAATGATGACTCATCTAGTCAAAGTTCTGTTAAACTTAAACTATCTTGAAGCAAACATGCCATCTCAGAAGCCAAGAGACTTATTCTAGAATCTAGAATTAGGATTGTAAATGTATACGATCGTGGTCGTGGTTGATGAATTATTAAACCTTTTATAGGCTAAAAAAGCATTAAAAGCCCATCGAGTTGATTTTATCCCAATAATATTATTGTTATTTCAACAATATTTTTTCAAAGTATATTTTGTGTAATGTCATACATCATTTCATCTCAGATAAGCTTGAAGTATTTTTTATTCATAATTGAAACTTTGAGATCAATGCATGATGTAATTGAAGGGTCATAGTTATAAGTTATATGTAGAAATGGTAAAATAATTCTATATAGTTATAAAGTTAAAGATATAATATGGTATTAACAAGCATACCTGATGAGTATATGTATTGCACATCTTACCAGATTTTAAAATATTGATACAACCTATTTTTGAAGGCATATTGATTGTGCATACAATGCTATTGGCAGATTACAAATTTGACATCAAATCTGTTAAAATTAAAGGAAAAGACAATGTTGTTCCTGACATTCTAAGCAGAATAAAAAACAAATACAGACATTCTGTAAATGTATAAGAATGAAAGACAAACTGTCTTAGAACTAATATTTAGAAAAGAAAAGATAAACAAAAATATTTATTTGAATTATATTATATGATATGTTTAATTTCATTTGTTATGCATATTACAAGTCATTTCAAGTGCACAATATAACAGATGTGTTAAAATTTCAGTTTCATTTATTTCAGATTAGACTGTTGAATTATGCAGATTTTTCTTTCTGGAATTTTATGTCTAGATATTGTATGCATTTTATTTTTGCAAAGAATGATACTTGAATTGTATTGAATATTTTAATTAAGATTAATTTTATTGTGTTATGACGATAATTGTTTTATGTTAAGAAACTCTCTTTTTTGAAAAAAAAAAAAGGGGGGGGGGGTGAATGTCACATAATATTTTTTAATATGTGATTGGTAGAGAGAGATCACATGATGTATGATTACCAGAAGGCTTTGCGAGGCCCTACTTTTTATAATGTTATTTTATTGGCATATCTTTGACCAGGTAGAGGATAAGGTAAGCTCAACCAGGCTGATTCACTAAAGGCAAATAAAAAAAAGTTATTCATTAGGTACCTTAAACAAATGAAATATACAGATCTTACATACAATTATTCCAATATAGTTAGTATCTTAAAATTAAAACCATAAATCATTGAATTATTTTTTTTTAAAAACAGTGTGATGAATATACTTAAAACACTACTATAAATGTCAGCTTTGCTATAACAAACAAACAGTTTTTTTTCATAATAATCATTGAATTGCATTTTAAAAGACTAACTAGGAGGAGTCATTTCACATATTCCAATTAATAAGTAAATCATAGTTTGGTACTAATTCAATATTAAATTTATGTGCAAAGTGTTGTTTTTTTTGTTAACATTTTATATAAATATAATACTGAACTCAGGAAGAAAAGACTCATTAAGTCTATATGAATATGTTTACTGCTAATTATCAAAAAACCACCAATGACTCAAAGGCACATTCGGTGAGCTTTGAGGAGTACCAATGGATGGATCAAATTGATCCACAAAGAACCTCCGCAAATAACCATCCCATTCATCAACATCTTCTTTTGCTTTAAAATCACTTAAAACTTGAGATAGTTCTGATGCATCTCCTTCTGCTCTGCAAACTGGAAAGTCTTTGTAATCATCCAACAGGAACTGAAGTCCAGATCGTTCTAACTTGGATGACTGTATATCCCTTGGTGGAAAATCTGACACAATATAATTGATTCGAGAACTAATTGCTGGTAACGCATTCTGTACCAAAATGCCCAATTCTAATTTATCTTCTGGTGTAAAATTTATCTGAGAAACTCCAGCTTTGCACATAACAATAAGGCAGTCTTCCACATTATTCATCAATGTTTGGTATTCAGATCTAGTACTAAATGTAAAATTTTGTATTCTCTGCAGTGCTTCTCTCAAGTCCATTACCATTTTGAGTCTCTCATCAAAGCTGGATATCAGAAGAAAGAAAAATGAAAATACTTTTATCTTTGAACATGACTGATGCTAGACATAATAACTATAAAAAATATTTGATATCATTTTTTTTTCATTCTATGTTTGTGAATTTTGTAAGCTAATTAACTTCCATGCTGCTGTACATAGTAAAATAAATTTTATAAAATGTGAAGAGCCTCAGAGTTTGTTAACAATATTAATAGTTATTTAAAACATAGCCACCAATGAGCATTATTTATGATTAATTAAATTGCAAAAAAATAGTTCTGATAATTATAAGTCATGAGTGGAGAAAATGTTTGTCTTGAGAAAGCCTTAAAAACCACATATTTTGAAAAGTAATTCTGTAAGAGCCTTATATTATGTTTAAAACATAAATTCAAGTAATTATGTGCATTTTGTGTAATTTCAATGCTAAAAGTACAAATATTATGTCTGAATTATTTTCAATATCATTGATAGGATGTTTTTTATATAAAATTAATATGTAGATCAAAGAAGTCTGAATAAACATTTTAAAAAAATAATTCAGCCCTAGTCTGATAAACATATACAGCCATAAATAGAGCAGCATCTCGCGAGACATGGTTTCCCCAGCCCTGCTATAAGTAAAAAAATTCATCATTGAAGAAATTTGGATGGATTATGAAAAAATTAATTTTAATTGATTCTCAAAAAAATAGAAAGAAAAAAATTTTAATTAAAAAGTAGTAATCAAACGATGAGCACACGAATCTTTCTGATTTTTTTAAATACACAAAGAGTTCCCCCATGTATTTAAATTTTTTAAAAAATATAGATTTCTCATGTGAGCTATCAAGTTCAGCATTTGCTTTAACAGTTTCATAACTTAAATAGGATTGAATGTTTTAAGACAAAAGGACTCAAAAAGTTTGATAAGCTAATTTATCATTTGAGCATGCAATTAGTTAATATATTTTTAAAACTGTAAATTTACATCTTATCTTCCTTGATTGTATCTACTTTTGATGAATCCAATTTTGAAAGCTGGCTGCTTCTTGAAGCCTGCTGACTTTCTGGTTGAGTCTCCAGTCTTTCAAGTTTATTTGAAAATTTTTATTGGAGTGAGATGCATAAAAATTAAATACATTTTTAAAATATTGAACTGCATCGGGGTTCGAGCCAAATATCAGTATTAACAAGAATCACTCATCCCTCCACCTTTGTCTTCAGCTAGGGAGGCTCATGTTTAATTATGAATTTTTAAAATTATAAATATGTGACGTTAAATGGAAACCAAGGTTTTTTTACCTTTAAAATTCATTCATTGGCTAACATAGTAATTATGAAATTTGATTATGAGAACTAATGTTTAGTATTAGCATAAACTTAAATACATCTTTAGTCGTAACTGTAAGCACATAGCATAATTTTACGACAAATTGGGACAGTAGCTGGTAAACTGTTTAGAAATTTAAATAATTTAGAAGGCTTTACTTTCTAGTTTTATCAAATGTAATAATATTTAATTTCAAAACAAATAATCATAATATATACTGCATAACTTATAAGCAATGGTTTCCCGAGCCCTGCTATAAGTAAAAAATTAGTAGGCTTAAATCTTACAAAACAAAGTTTTACACTAATACTAATAAAATGAGTTAAAATCAATAATCCAGTACAATAATTAAGGTACTGTGACAGAAAATATTTAATATTGTCCAATAGTTTTATGTAATATATCATTTTAAAGGGCTTGCTAATAACTTTACTAAAACACTTGTTTTGTCTTGCTATCTTTTATAGAAGTGAAGTTATGATTTTTTTGCCCCTTATATAACCTATATAATTTATTCCGAAACTTGTGACTCACATTTCAAAATTCTGTACTCTCTGCCTTACTACTATTTTAATTTTAGAGATGTGGGTATCAAATTTTTCAGAGACATTCACAATCAAATATACAAAACGATGAATAAGAAATGTTTAAATTTAAAGTAAATAAAGATTTTGAACTTTTAAATAAATATATTTGAAGGCATGTTGAACAAAATCATATTATTCATATTGAAAATTATCACAAAAATACAAATCAGTTCAAACATTTGCATGTCTATTGTATTTTAATTGGATGCTTGGTACAATTAAATTAATAACCACATTTAAATGTTTGAAGGGTTAGTATTTGACTTTAAAAATAAAACCTAATGCAAATTATAAAAATTATTTTTTAAAATATACCGCACCCACGAGGCCCAATAACTAAATATGATATGAAAATTAAATTCAACAAGCATTAGTAGATTCAGCCTACCTCATTAAAAAATAATACAATTTGTCCTGTCATTTTTCTGAGTAAATTACAAGTTTTCAAATTTCTCAACTTATAATTCATAAGCTTTGTCGTTGTCTTCCTTATCTACTTTGTAGTATTTTTAGGCAGTTAAAAAAATTCCAATTTCTGCAGTTCAGTTTCAATAATATTATTTCTTATAATTATTAGACAAAACAATTAATGATATTTTAAAATAGGTAGTATTAATATAATTAAAACTATAAAAATAAAATATAACTATAATTACTAATACATAATTATTTTTTGATAAATCAAGAGTAAAATGTAAGAAAAACATAACAAGAAAAAAGTTTACTGGGATCTTCCTTGATAATAATTTTCTAAGGTATATCCTAAATTGAATGACTTAAATAATAAATTATTAAATTAATTAGAAGAGTCATTGCTGTTACCAACATCCCCATAATATTTTTCTTTCAAAAAAAAGGGGGGGGGGGTAACTCAATGATGATCAGCATTTTCTTAAGTGTAGTCTATGATTATAACATTTTAAACCGGCTTTTTGTTTTTTTTAAAAATAAATTGACTTAGGTTCTTAATTAAGTTATGTCATTTAGCCTACAAATAAGTGAACCACTACAATCCTACCACAAAAAGAAAATTAAATTATGCTGTTTACATATATAATGACCAATAATGAGAATAAGTCGAATACTAATAAGATCCTTCACTGCTCAAACACACAACTTGAATAAAAATAATCTCAGCATTATTGACAAAATTAACCTTCTTCTTCACTGATTACAAAGTACACAAATATTCAAATATTGCGATGGCATCGATGTAAAATACAAAAATGCATCGTCATCTCTTGATCTTGCGCATGTAACGAAAAATAAAACAATATTTACGATTTTTTTCGACATAACGATGAGCAAACGACTAAAATTTAATATTAATATGGTAATCACTTTAATTAGTAATTTTAACATTAAAGCCCCATAAGTATAAGCTATAACTATAAGGTTTTTGTTTAACCTCTGCCTCTGCCTCATTCCCATAAAGATTTCCATATTGCCATCAATAGGTTATAAAATTTTAAAAATAACGTACAATTTATTTTTATTATTAATATATAATAATTATAGGTAATTTCTTATTTTAGCGCAAATTATTTTTGTATAGCAAAAAAATAAACCCTCTTACTTTTAATAATTTAAACACATTCAATAAGCAATAAAAGAAGTATTTAATGATAAAATATTTGTTTTTATTTAATGTGTTTTGATGACTTGAAAGGGGTTTTTATCTTAAAAACTAGCAGAAATCGTTGTTTGTTTATATAACAATGGCGCCGTAAATCACAGAAGATGCATGAAATATACAATTTTTGAATTTCGTATAAATTATAAAACAGTAGTTTAATTTGAACAAAAATATAATACTTTTATGTTTAGATATATTTCATAGTATGTTAAGTTGATTTTTTAAATTTCAAACTACTCGAAAAATAATTTGCGCTAAAATAAGAAATTACCATAATTATACTATAACTATAAAATTTTTTACAAATGATTATAGTCATAGTCTATTATAGCTATAAGTTATAGTCATACTCTGACTTCATCTTTTAGGACAATGATCCTCTTGAGTGTAATGAGTGTAATGAAATGCTAATTTGCCTGAGGCAAAGTATGTCGACTGTGATGTGCTGAAACAACAAAGGTGGCCGCCATGACCACGACGTCACACTTCTTGTATACTGCTAATTTACCTGAGTAGTGTATTACTATTAATTAGGCTGAATCCGTAATAACTACCAAAAAACTTCACGAATATAGGGATAACACTAACAAGGTCACAGCCGCCATTGCCGGATGTCGAATAGTCTACATCTTTTTTCACGCATTGGAGAGAATTTATTTTCTGTAATTTAATTTCTAAAGAGAGTTCTATCGAGGGGCGCTTTGGTAATAGCAACTAGACGCACATTACACCGCTTTGTCAATTTAAACACCTTTGAAAATTGTTAATCTAAGACTGAAATCAAACTTGAGGACAGGTAAACATTCTGTTAGTAATACTGTTAGGCGAATGTTTTTGCCCCCCATGTCGTCTGATGGCAGGGGCGGATTAAGACTGCCCGGGGCCTCGGGCTGCAATGAAATGGGGGCCCTATCCAAACTCCAAACAGCGTCCCTTATATTAAAATGATTGTTAATAGCTAATATAGGACTGTAACTAAAAATTAATAATGAAAAAAATAATAAACGAACATGAAAAAATAACTGTTTGAAGAGTTTGCGGTATTTTACTATTGAGTGTGAAAAGAAAAATTTATTTTCCACTGCTGGTATTCCAACCCCACACAAGTTTCCTCACGCGCCTGTACTCTCTCCACACGGCCAGCGGAGTTTGCTTAAAATGAGAAATTTTAAAAATATAAACTATACTTTATACTATGTTCTCAAAGTGAGCCAATTAAATCACGTTTTATCAATTATTAACACTATCAGGTCTGAATTGCGATCAGTTGTATAGTTAATATTTATTAATTTTTTTATATTTTCATGGGTTCTTATCTTATCTTAGATATACAGACGCTCCTTCTATGCAGAAGATAATTGCGTCCACAGACCATGAGAGATGATCTGTTGGCAAGTGATGCTGCGGTCACAGGCCACGGCTATAGGGGTTCCACGCATTACCCCAGCCGCCTAACTATTGTCTAGTTAGGTACCCATTTGGAGCTGGGTGACTCGGGGACTCCTCAGGCCGCGAGAACAAATCCTCACATTCGTGTGGATTCGAACCCGTGACCATCGGTATGACAGTCGAGAGCGCTACCTCTCGACCACCGCGTTCGTGCAAACATTTGAACACTTTTATTATAAATATAAAATGTTTGGGGGGCCCCTAAACTTAAACCGTCGAAGCCCCTGGCTTTAGCCCGCTTCCCCAGCTTGAATTCAGCTCTTTTTCGCAATGCCCTCAATTCAGTGAATTTTAAAAAAATTCCAAAGAATTAAGTAAACAGTGATGATTTATAGTAATTTTTTTGAAAGGATTCATGATTAACCGTTATAAAGACAAGGACGTCACATTTCTTCCCCCCCCCAACCCTCGTCACAAAAGTGTGAACCCCACCCACCCTAGGTGCATGACGTCATTTATGGACGGCACCTAAGCCTAAGCCAACCGGCACCTAAGCCTAAGCCAACCGGTGTCCTATGGCCTATCAGCTGATACAACTATGGCCATAATCATAATATATTGATGGGATATAATTTCTTGTCTGACAAAGACAAAGAGATTTTTTATAAAGCTCAGCTGATTGCAGATAAACAATCAGATAACAAACAGTAATACTGAAAAGGGGAAGAAAAAAGAAGATGAATTTACTTAATTTCCCAATACTATTTAGTTATATACTAGATAGTATCATAATAATACAATCATACATGATACAAATAACAAATATTACTAACAATAACTATACTATAGCCTATATACTATAGGTATATACTATATAGTATATAGTAGCAAAAACGATCCCTAAATAATTAGCAGATAAAGATAAATATTTTAAGTATCGAAGTGGTTATCCGCAGAATTCTGGGGATAACGCTAAACGTTATTCGCAGAACTCTAAATGAATCTCCTCTGTCGTGAGATAGAAATCTCGGTCACATGACTTAGCAGAAATCTAAATGGTAGTGAGTATCGCCTCGTGAGGACGACCCAATATGCGGCTGCATACGCGCTCGTCCACTTCCGGTTATTGCTATTCTTAGTAACATTGTTTATAAAATGATGTTTATAAAATTGAAGAGTTACAAGTATTCACTGCGCCTTACATTGAACCTCCGATTATATATGTGCATTCAAACAATCTCTCAAATCTATCACTAAACCTAACCCAAAACCCTAAAAACTATCACTAAACCTAAGCCAAACCCTAAAAACTGTCACTAAACCTAACCCAAACCCTAAAAACTATCACTAAACCTAGCCCAAACCCTAAAAACTATCATTATCACTTAAGGTAACCCGGGTAACCTTAAAGTTAAAGTCTATCCCTAAACCTAACATCAAAACAAACCATTTAAAAAAAAAAAAAATCCTATTCATTATCAATTCATGTAGTATTGTTTAAAAAGAAATATAAAAATAAGTATGCATCAGTAAGGAATGGAACCACGGTCCTGCGATGAAGCGTACTATCTTACTATCAATTCGACCACACAGCCACACACAACTTAATTGAAATTTTTAATCTTATAAAAAAATGTTACTAAGAATAGCCATAACCGGAAGTGGACGAGCGCGTATGCAGCCGTATATTGGGTCGTCCTCACGAGGCGATACTCACTACCAATCAAAATGGATCTTCTGAGTCGTGAGATAGAAATTAGAGAAATTTCGCGGCAAAGGAGCGGTTTTGGAAATTTTAACAAAATGGCAATCGAAAAAGGAGCTACATTTTGTTCATTCAACGAGTTTATCAGCGCACTGAAAGAGTACGAAGAGTTGAATGGTGTTCTTTTTGTAAAGAGCAGTTCAAAAAAAGTAAGATGTTTTACTTTTACAATTTACTCATAACT
>MUZC01000088.1:26065-55346 GCA_002072015.1 Radix auricularia | reverse complement strand
TTTTAGACACTTGTCTGACTTGTCCTGTTTGTAAAACTCACCATAGGCAGTTTCCGGGGGGAGGGGGGGAGGGGGGGACCGACAAAAAAAAAGTTCGCCGACTCCTGCCGCGAGTGGAACAAACGGGAAGCTGCGATTACATCACAAACGCTTTGATGACAACATCAAAGGACGCAGGGTAACAATTTCGTATGTTCTCTTGTAGTTCTTAAACTTCAGAATTATAATTATATTTAATTTTCATGTCTTGATAACTTACGCCAACCGGCGTCTGATGGCCTATCGACCGGCACTTTGAGAAGCACTGAATAAAAAAAAAAGTCATTAAATAAATTTTAAGTGAGCAAATATTTCAGTGGAAGTTTTAGTTAAAGTTACCCTTTCGATGTGACGTCACATTTCTTCAACCCCCCTCCCTCCCCCACGTCACGCATCGTCACAAAAGTGAGAACCCCCCCCCCTAGGTGCGTGACGTCATTTATGGACGGCCCCTATATACATACTATAATACACATCTAAATATATCAAAATTATCATTAATTGAGTAGTTATTATTGGCTATTGGGGCTAAAACTAATACTAATGACAATGAAATCAATATTACTATTTTAACATTATTATAGTTACAATGTAAATTTGCAAATCAATTAGTAGAGCTAACAAGACTAAGCATTATTTATTTGATTTAAAAAAATCTATGACAGCTACATATAATACTAAATTATAATGAGATTCAAGTAATGATTACTTCTACTTCTATAAATAGAAATCTCCGTATAACGCCAGGCGTTATTCTGAGATTTTTACGAATAACGCCCCTCATTTCAAAATGCCAAATGAGTTCTGGAAAACCCATTATTATGTGCATTTGTTTTTTTTTTAAAAAGGCCAGTTAGCCAGTTAGTATTTCATAATGCCAAATCTTCAAATTTGGCTTTCATTTTTAGATGCTTTGACCTCAAATTTGGATTTTATAATAATTTAGGTTAATTTTTGTAAAGAAACATTATACTGTAATATCATGAAAAAAAATCTGTCAATTAGCTGCTTTACGTGTGACACGAATGGCCAGATGAGAATGGGAAAATTGTGGTGCAGTAAGCAGTAGTTGCTAATGGGGTGGAATGGCATTTTAAGTTAAAACAGGAAATATAATTAGAAGAACAATCTTTGCAGCTGACTCATTAACACTTAATTTCAATACTTTCACTGAACAGTATTAGGATCACATGTTACAATGGTAGAAAAAAAAACAACAACAAATATCTTATCTTATCTTATCTTATATGTTACAGACGCTCCTTCTGTACAGAAGATTATTGCGTCCTACGTATTTCTATGGTTTGTGTTTAGTCCTGTATTCTTACTAGAGTTTTAAAAGATGATAAAAAGGTGGCTTTCCTGGTTTCTTCAGGCAACCCATCTCACGCCCGAATACCGGACGGAAAGAAAGAAAACTTGTATGTGTTTGTTCTTGCATATGGAATAAGAAAGGTGTTTTTGTCTTTATGTCTATTTGAGGGTTGTATTAGGTTTTCTTTGTGTTGTATTTCTAAATTAGAATTAATTGCCTTATGTATAATTACTAATTTACTCTTGGTTCTTCTATCCTCTAGTGTTTCAAGGTTTAATGAGACTATTTATTAAACTGACTTTTGGGGTAATGGATCTGGTCAGTAAAATGTAGTGTTGCTAGATTAATTATTTAAAAAACTATTTCCATGCCAACTCCCTCCCATGTTTAACAACGTCATTCGTACTGCCATAGACGAAAGAATAATCTGACTTTTTATTTGAAAACAAATAGTAAAATGCTAATTTTTTTTTTTTGTGAGGACTAAAATTTCAATAATTTATCGTATCTCCTCTTTTTGCTCTCTCTTTCATCAACTTAATTTTATATTCACTTAATGTCTGCCATTGACTTCTTTATGATAACATACGACAAACTATTATTTGTTATTCTGCCTATTCAAATATCCAACTTTGGCTTTCACCCAAATTTACGATCTGGCTACTCTGTTACAAATAGGTTAATAAATGCTGCGACGTGGATATGACGTCAGCATTGTTTATTATTAGAGAGGAGATTTATAAGAGTTGTTTCATCCATTTAGTTACTTGATACAAAACGATTACTGCCAGAATTTTATGAAATCTAGCTTTAATTCAATGAACTTTAAATAGTGAGGATGTTCAATGACGTTGTTGTTATGTAGCCAATAGTGAAAAGGAGTGCTTAAGGACACTCAAATCTCGCAGGAATACGAGAGAAAAATTTGGTATATTGATTTTTCTGAATTTTTTCTAGACAGCCTACACTATACCAGATACCAGTTCCGTGTTCACCAGAGAGTAGACATCTTGGATAGTCCCACGTAAGATTTATGATTTTGTATTTATGAGTGAATAAGTTAAAATAATTTTCTGTTACTGCATGGAATGATATTAAAACACTTCAAGACTCATGGATTGTCACTGTGAAAACAAGTATTTATCCATTTTAGTCTTAATTGAAAAGTGTTAAATGGAATTTTTGGAACATTAATCATTAAGGGGGTTTTATGTTAAAATTCAAGTAGAATTAAAATCATACTTTCATTTTATCAAATAATCTTCATTTTATTTTAACATTTAAAGACATTTACCAGATAATTTCCTTTTTCACTTAAAAAGAAATACATGTATTTATATTTTTCCAGTAAGTTAAATACCAATCAGAATCAAAGCCGCCACCTAATAGCAGAGTCATATTTATAATTTATAACATATGCTAGAAAAGCAGTAAAGACAGATAAGGTAATGCCAACTGATTGGTCACCATAGCCTAACACCTGTAAGACTTATTGCGTGCTGGCATGATAGAGCGATGCACAGGTACAGTGGGTGACCCAATTGTTTAAATGGTATTGCGGTATCACTGACCAGCCTTTGACCTCTACTTACAACATATTTCAAGTTGTGTAGGAATCTGGGTCATGGCGTCTGTATTAAGCAAGTTACTGACCACTCACACCAATGGTTCTAAAAATACTAAGATGTGGAGCACACTGTCACATTTATATGTTCCAAAAAGAATCCTTTACATTAATTCGTAGTGTCTGTCTGTCGCAAAAGCTTTGATTCGATTTTTAACACACTTCCCGATGTCATATCAAGATGAAATGTAATGTAATTAAATTAATGCATTTTTGGATTATCTCTGAATTTTTATTTAACATGTAACTGTTTGAGCTTTTCTGTCGAGGGGTGCATATTATATTGAGCATAGTTCTAGTTATGTCTCATACAATGTTCCCTCTAAGGTTCACAGGTTTGTGTGCAAAGTAAAATACTTGTATGCAGAGTACAGCTGCGTAGCGTTGGTATGTGTCCCCGCCCCCAAAATATAAAAAAATGAAAAAAAGTTATGTAAAAAGCTATTAGGAAAAAACGGTATGTACTAGAAAGTTATAATAAAGAGTTGTTACTTTTTTTGTTATAAATAAAAAGAAACGCTTTCATTTCTTTAATAAAATTGCAGTTTTCTGTTTTTCCTCATGACACAAACTTCTGTGTATCAATTCTGTCAGCATTGCCTTCCTCATTAGCAAAAATAGCTATAGATTATACACTATATTCGATCGTAATTGATTTTTCATTAATTGTATTTTTTATTGACGCCACTTTAACGCCTTGCATTAAGACAGTTCTAAACAAAGTTCAAATTAAATGATAGGTAATCACCTAAATATTTTTGACATAAACAACATCCCAACTACAGATATCCTTATACCCAGTTCAACTCAGTCACAAATATTGGGGACCAAGCTAATCCTCCAAGGAGGGAACATAAACGTTTACAACTGCTACTGCCCCCCAGACAAAGAACTAGAACTCGAAAGAATTCAAATTCTACACAATGAACAATACCTAATACTGGGTGACATGAACAGCCATTCCCAGATCTGGGGGTACTCAGACCTTAATGCAAGGGGGGGGGGAAGAAGTTGAGGAATGGCAAACCGAAATCAGACTAATTCTCCTAAATCAACCAGAAGACACTCCCACCTTCTACTCCAGAGTATGGAAGACAACATCAACTCCAGACTTAGCCTTTGCTACAAACACATTATCCAAAGGAAGTAAAAGAGAAGTTGGTGACCAACTTGCTACCAGTGACCATAGACCAATTCTCAAACACATAGAAACAACTCAACTGCCCTTAGAAAACCCAACCCTTCCCAGATGGAATTACAAAAAAAGCAAACTGGGAACTTTTTGCCCATTTAACAGATGAATATGTGACAAACATCAACTGCAAAACAAACCGGTTAAACAAATCCTACTCTGATTTCTCCAGAGCTCTCTTAAAAGCTGCAAAGGAATCTATCCCAAGAGGATCCAGAAAAAATGATTCACCAAACTAATCTCAACATTTAGAACAACTTCCTAATGAAACCATCAATGCAAGAAATCTAACAGAAAAATCCCCAATAGAAGAAAATAACATCCAAATAAAAGCCGCAAATGCAATCTTTATAAAGGAATATCTCTCTTCTATAAGAAAAAGTTGGCACGAAAAAACCGAACAACTAAATGTGGACAGAGATGGTCACAAACTTTGGAAAATTGCAAAAAGTCTCAACCAAGAAGAAACAAAAGCTCACCAATAGTCTTAGAAGCAGACAACAAAAATCCCACAGGCCGTGAAGCTGCTCAAAAATGTATAAACCACTTCAGTAGCGTAGGAAACATTATTATTGACGAAGAGAGATCCAGAGAAGTAAAAGAGAAAATAGAAAAAGCTCCAAAAAGAGCTACACCTCACTGTCATGGAATGATCGATAACCTAACTATGAAAGAGCTAAAAAATTCTATGAATCTCCTCAAACCTAAACAAACTCCAGGATTGGACAAGACCTCCAATGATATGCTCACCCACCTCAGACCTATGGCTAAGAAAAACCTTCTTCAAATTTACGATGCCAGCTGGAAATCTGGAAAAATTCAAACTATTTGGAAAAAGGCCATTATGATCCCAATAACGAAACATGGCAAACCAAGAAGCCAAGTTGACAGCTACCGACCAATAAGTCTAGTTGCGATTGCAAACTGATGGAACGAATGGTAAATAATAGACTGATGTGGATACTTGTATCCGAAAATTTACTAGCAGATGAACAGGCAGGCTTCAGAAAATGCAGATCAACAGAGGATCAAATAGCCTACATAGCCCAAGAAATAGAAGATGGCTTCCAGGAAAAGAAATCAACTACCGTCGTCTGGGTTGACCTTGAAAAAGCATTTGAAAAGGTCTAGAAAGAAGGTCTAATTCTAAAGCTACTCAACACTCAGGTATCCCACCGAATGCTAAACTGGAATACAGAATATCTAACAAATCGCAAAGCTCTAGTAAACATGCAAGGCAAGGAGAAGCAATACAGCTACGACAATAAATGGAGTTCCACAGGGAGACGTTCTGTCACCCACACTTTTTCTAATTTTCATAAACGACTTACTACAAAGTATCCCCCCAAAAGTACAATGCAGCATTTACGCTGATTATCTGGCTCTCCTTAGCACAGAGGAATACACAGGCACTTCAAAATTTAGGCTACAAGAAGCACTAAACAATCTCAACATATTGTAAAAAAAATGGGGTATGTCCATAAATACCAAAAAGAGTACCTACACAATCTTCTCCCTTTCAACCAAACAACATAGGGACAAACGTACCCTCGACAAAACAATCTTGGAAAAAAATGACAATCCGACATATCTAGGAGTTACTATGACCCAAGATTAACTTGGAGAAACCAAATAGAAAATGCTAAAAAAAAGGGAATCCAAAGACTAGCACTGATGAAAAAACTAGCTGGCTCAGACTGGGGCGCAAACAGCTCCATCCTGAAGAAAACCTACACCAGCTATATTAGACCTAAACTTGAATACGGAGCCTCAGTTTGGGGCACAGCAGCCGAATCGAACCTCCAAAAAATAGATAAAGTTCAAAACCTAGGGCTACGAATAATAACAGGAGCAATGAAAACTACCCCCATCAGAGCCATGGAGGATTTAGCTACCCTAAGCTCTATGGAAGATAGACGAGAAACCAAAACCTTAACACAATTCACCAAATTAGAAGCATCAGGACATCCCCCCATTAAACCCAAGATGCAAAAATACCACTCTTCAAAAAGACTGCATAGATAAAATTTTATACAAGAAGCCAAACTGCTAAAAAAATAAACACAAAATTGACAAAATCGAAATTGAAGTGACCCAACCCCACAGCCACTTCCCACCCTGGGACCCAAGTCCACCAATAAAAATCAGAGAAAATTTAAGCAACATTAAAATAAAATTTGACTACGCAACCAAAATACTGAAAGAAACTGTAAAAAACAACATCAGTGACCAATTCACTGAGAACTCATGGGTAAGAGTCTACTCCGAGCGCTCTTCAGTAACAAACTCAATAAATGGTGGAGCAGGCATCCTCATAACATGGCCTAGTGGAGAACACCTTGAAAAAGCAACTGCCATTGGAAGCGTCTCAGACAGCACTAGAGCGGAAAGGAAAGCACTAGAGCTTGCTGCAGGGTTTCTTACAACCCATCCGCTTTCCAAAAACAGCAAAATTGTCTTCCTCACTGATGATAAAAGTGCTCAAATCTCTCCGTGATCCAAACCACTCGATCAACCGATTACTCAACATAGAACTACAGAATTTAAGTAAAATAACAAAATAACTTGTTCTCCAATAGATCCCAGACCATGTGGAACTTGAGGGAAATGACACAGCGGACACCCTGGCAAAAACTGGAGGCAAACAGGTCCAGTCAGACCAACCCCTACATCCCGAAGAAGTAAAGGCTTTTCTCAAAAGTAGTAAAGCAGTAAGATGGTCTGAGCTGAAAGCGAAAGCCCACCATCCAGAGGGCGATGCATTCTTTAAACTCCCCCGCCAATCTCAGATCATCATATTCATACTAAGGACGGGCCACAACAAACTTAGGCAGCACATGTTCCGAAAAACTTCGAATTGGTGAAACTGAAATGTTCCCCTGCGGAACAGCTGCAGAGAACGCGGAACATGGGCTACAAAACTTCCCTCTGTACCTTCCCACCCGGGCGGCCATTTGGCCCCAGGAAGCCACCCTCCACGATATACTGTATGGTGGACTGAGCCCATTGACAGCCACAGCGCAATACATCACGGAGCTAGGGCTTGTGATCTAAATCCTCCTTAAAAAAAGATTTTGAGAACGCAGAAGAAGAAGAAGAACCTAAATATCTTAATAATCTTTAACAAACCAACTGATATTGAATTCTTTTTTTAGATACTTGTAAGTTAAAAGAGTCCTTCCTTGACAATGTCACATGAGATATTTTAAATACTCTAATTTGAAGGCAAATTTTCAAAGTCTGGTGTTTGAAAATCATAAATGTTTTCCAAATTTTTCATAACTGCCAAAACCTTATAAGAATTTCTAAAGTAATCTCATCTTATGAAGAATAAAATTTTATTCTTAAATATTTTTTCTACATCACATGGATAATATATATTCGTTTCGATCACCAAAAATTTGATATCTCATTCTTTGATTCTTTGATTGGAAGGTTCAATTAAAAAGATGAGGTTGGCTCATAAATTTTTTGCAAATGGCAAAGCATCCTTTAAGTACTCCATTAGTGTTTCTAAGAGTAGCCTCTACAAAAAGTGTCTTTGTATGTTTGTTTGTTGTTGTTTTTTTGCACATTACGTTTGTAAATAATTTCGGGCATCATTGACTTCATAAAGTACATGTACAAATGTCAAAAATAAATTCGAAAGTAAAAAGATTTAATCTCTTGTGTTGAGATTATTGTCTGCCGCTGTCAGTTTTTCTATAGATTTCGTACACAATTTTACACTCAATATCTTGCTTGTAGAAGCAATTGGATATTCCCAAAGGTGTATGGACATAGAAAATAATTTGTAACAACGTTCTTGTGTACTAAAGGGTTCGTTACCGTTGAAGTGCTTTGTTCAATAAAACTGTTAAAGCGATAATTGACATTCATATTTTGCGTCTTTCTTTAGCTCCTGCATACATTCGGCTATATGTATTAACACAATTTAGACATCAGCAGTCCAATATTTTAAGAATTTCAATTATTTAAAATCATTTCTGATATGTCGTATGCAGATTCACTTTTGCTTTTGTTAAATCTTTGAAAGATTTTACAACGCCTATTTTTAAAATTTTAAAAAATCTTTACTATATCACTTAAACAGACTGGCTGGGCCCTTAAATGAGCTATATGAAGAGCTATCAGATACCTTGAACAATCTTTGGTACCTTGTCCATGACAGATATTTTTCGTGGACTCTATCTCCTAAAATTGCTATGAGCTCAATTTGAATTTGAGACGACATGTTTAAATCATTTTCATGCGATTTTCTCAGAGCGCCCCATTGTCATTTTAAAGCAAATGCGGCAGTTAAAGAATATGTCCGTTTATTTGCAAGAGTACTGTCCTCTCTAAGGCTACATTCAAATTTGCTGAGGTTAAATAATAATTCTAACAAGAACTTTTTGCCTATTTGTTAGGTTTTCTTTTAAAGCAACTTATTATTCTTTATTAACATTTTATTTTGTTAATTGCTATTTACGATTCCTTAAGATTGCAAACAACTTTGGTAATGTTGAGTACTTATTCATAAGTGGCTACTTCAGAATTTATGTGTGCCGAGGTTTAGTTCCAATTGGCAAGTTATTTAGTTCATTGTTTTGTTTATGCTGTAAAACAAAAGACATTAAGATTAAGATCATGATGCTTCGGAAAAATAAAAAATTTAAGTACTCAAATATTTTCCGCCGATAGTTTACTTACGTTATAATTAAACTTGCATCAGGTATAGGTGCCACCATATTAGTGTCATGTTCATACACTACTTTCGCCCCCATGTTTTTCTGCTCTTTTCTTTTAAATTAATAAATTTCAATTATTTTTTTTAAAAAAGTTTTGAAGCTTATTAACAAATATGACTTTGCCGCCTCCTGGCCCCCTAAAAAAAATTAACCACGCA
The DNA here is from genome assembly GCA_002072015.1 of Radix auricularia. Lineage (NCBI taxonomy): Eukaryota > Metazoa > Mollusca > Gastropoda > Lymnaeidae > Radix > Radix auricularia. The sequence goes on along the minus strand of MUZC01000088.1, from coordinate 46,288 downwards.
GACCATTCGATTGGTTCATGTTTAAGATTGCTGGGAATCAGGAAGCAATAATTTTTGCTTTTACAACACTAGTGGTTTTCAAATTTGAAAAATCAGCTATGTTACCAGCCCATTATCATTAAGTTCTTATACTGATTAAGCCTCCCGTTTCTTCAGTACTGTAGTAGTATTATCAGAAGAATTTTGAGCCAATAAGGATTTTGAAGTTTTGAAAGAATTACGTCCACATACTTTTGGATAGTTTCTTTATTTTGTGTATATTTGGTATTTATTTTTTGCCGCCCCTAACCAAATAATGCCCGGTTCATTTGCACCCCTTGCCCCCCACTTTGTTACACCACTGCCAGACATGCAAATCTTCCATTTTTTAGCAATATTTTAAACAAATTTGTTGATTCAAAGCAGCTGCGCAGCGTCGGTCGCAGCTCATAGGGAAAATTGGTTTCCTAGTTAATACACCCCCCCCCTCCCAAAAAAAAATAAATAAAAAAATAAGGGGTTTGAAATATTTTTAAAATTATGGCTTTTATCATATTTTTATTCATATATTTTCGTATATTTACAAAACAAGTTAATTAAAGTTAAAGGTATATTTGTTAAAAATTGCGACACTGATATCTTATGGTTATATTTAAATTTAATGTCCAATTTATAACGGGGCTTTCATGATCTACGCTTGACTAACATACTCTCCACAGTTATATTGTTTGTTGGTAGTAAGCAATGTTGGCAATGCGAAATACTTATTTTCGAGATGTTAAAAACTGTTAAACACAAATGGGGCTTGAAAATGAAAATTACGGGGGCACTTAAATTTTCAAGGTTGGAAAAAATTATATAAGAATTTTCAGGATTCAAGAAATTTAAAAAAAAAAAGGGATTTTATGGTTCACAGCTCCCAGTGGGTGGTACCCCTGAAAGATTTGTTAACTGATTAACGAACACGAGCCATGTTCTTTAAAAAAAAAACTATTTATTTTACAATTATTTGATTTATTTTGTTCCGAGATTTCTAATTACCGGCAGGACGTTTATTTAAAACCACACGTTATCAGCAAAATGTAATTAATGTAAACTTTCTTTTTACTGTAGTATTAATAGTATAAAAACTATCATTTTCAGGTAGGGTGCCCCGTTTTTTCGCTTTCGTAAATTAAAACAAGTATAAAACATTTTAAACATTATATACAAACTAAGTTATTACCCGTAAAAAATGTTGAAAGTTTTCCATATACAGTCGAAACCGCTTAAGTCGACGGCGTCGGGGAATGAAAAATCGCATCGACATAACCGATGATCGAGTTAAAGCGAAAGCCAATATGGCGGCAAAATATTAACATGCGCTTGAAATTTCTATATGTACGCGATGTGCGTTAATTAGTGATGGGACGATTAATCAGAATCGTATCGGAATGTCGGGACCCTATTTCTTCACGCTTTCTTAAGGTTGTTAAGACCGTTCGTTTTTAAAGACCGTTTATTTAAATATAACGCCGTTTTGCGGTGATTCCCAGATTGAGCGATACTGTGCCTTCGAAGCGACTTGCTTGATTTTCTTTACAAGCTACACAAATAAGTAGCCTACACATCCCCTCATTGTCCCCGAACCATTCTCTTCTGGACTCGGAATGGTCTATCGTGACCTATATATGACTCATAACAAAGAGAACTATCATGTTATATAAACGTTCACAAAAAAATTAGGTACTCCTTTTGAACTTTTGAACCTTCAACTTTGACATATTTTAATTAATTCTAACCAATAGTTAAATGGCTTTTGCACACGGCCACTTATTATGAATGAAACAATGAGAACAAAGCAGTTGTACAGTACATGTAATAGTCAAAATGAGGTTGAAGGATGAATGGTTGCCAATGACAACAAGTTTGGACACTGCACACGGTACATTTTATTATTCCATACGATCCCCTCAGCTTACAATTCCTTCGGTAACTTGATGGTAATAGGACTAACCAACAACAATGGTTTGGGAGATTGAGAGTAAAATGTCTGTAGTCTGTTATATTATATATTTTAAAATCTGGGGAGCCTTGCTTACAGTAAGCAGCCTATGATTTTGGTATCGTCCCATCACTAGCGTTAATAAATGATAATGTTCATGCACGTGTTTTTGGAGTTTTTTTTAACACAACAGCATTGCCGTTATTTGTTTGATGAAGCTATCGGCATGCTATAAAATTGTACATACATGTTTGCTAACAACAGAAGGTATATGTGCACCAACTGACAGCAGAAATTTACAAATTAAAAATAAAAACCAACGTCGATTATCGATAAAAACTTTTAATTTTCTCCAACACATCACTGAAACTGGCGATTTAAGTTAGCAACACATGTCTCAGAGCTAGAGGGCTGTGTCGAAAACGTCACCAGCACACTTAGCAAGCTGATCGCATTGCCATGGTACCAAAAACAACACAGAGGAAAAAGCAAGTGGGCTGTGACGACACTGGTGAAACATTTTCAAAAGCTTGCGATTGGTCACGTGGATCGACTTAACCGATGTTAAGTGGCAAATTTGACCTTTTTTGTGCTCGTATTATGAGGTTTCGGCGACTTAAAAAAATCGAATTAAACGACGAGAAAATACTAAGACAAAGAGAGAATTTGGCGGTTCCAAAAAAAACCGTCGACTTAATGGGGTAGTCGACCTAAGCGAGCTCGAGGTAAGTGGGTTCCACTGTAAATATATTTCAGCTTCAATGTCTTTATTTTCCTAATTGAGATATATACAAATTGTTCAAGCGTTAACTACATGGGAAAATGGATAGATAATAATAACCAATCTTGGTGTAAAATAACTTGATAGACCATATTTAAATTCTATAGGTTATTGAATCAAATTTCTAATGTTTATCCCTTCGGGCGAAAGACCATGATTCTTTTTTCGTAAAAGTTTAAGATTTTAAGACTTTAGTCCCCATCCTGTGCCATGGTCTGACAAATATCAATAATATATAAAATATGATCCAAATTGAAATGAACAAATGTTTCAAAATTTACATCTTGCACCAATCGGGCCAGGGAACCCTTAATGTCATGGCTTGCATAATTATCTAGATTTATATTTTAAAAAATTGAAAGTCTCTCTCTCTCTCTCTCTTTGTCTATGTCTCTCTCTCTTTGTGTGTGTGCATATGTCCTTTATAAACAATGCATCCGAGCGTCATAAAATGTTTGGAGACAGCTTAGTACGCTCTCTGGATGATTACTGGCAATATTTTTTTCTATAATTAATACTCATGGGGCGCCAAGTGCCCATAATGTCAATTTTTTGCTTCTATAAGCTATAAAAAATAGTCAATGAGTTAGCTAGTGTTAAATTAATGGATCTTATCCAAAGATAGTATATAAAAATTATACAGCCAACATAGTATATAAAAATTATACAGCCAACATTAAAATACAATAGGGTACTGAACTCTTAATGATCATTCCTTCGCCACCGGGGGCACATAAGCCTTTATTTTTCTTAAACAGTAAAGCTTTTATTCCCAATTCGATTATTAATGATCTCGACAAAAAAAAAAAAAAAAAACAACAAAAATATTTATGAACTATATTTTGCTGATTAAAAATGAAAACTTTGCATCTTTCAATGAATGGGCACTGGGGCCCATGATAAACATATTTTTTTGCTAATATGAGCTATATAAAAATAACTTTATGCGATAGCTGTTTATTTGTAGGGATCTTAACCAAAATTTGTATACAAAAACTACATAGCCAATGTCAAAAGGCTGTAGGGCAATGCAATTATAATTTCCTATTTTATCTTCTTTTTTTCGTATATGTCTAAGATATTTTCCTCATTAAATTTTTAGCGATCTATCAGAATATAATCAGGTTGAAACTGAAATAAAATTAACGTATTTTTGAAATTGACATCTTGCAGTGAAATGTCCCTAAATGTCGTTTTTCTTATATTAGCGGTATGACAAAATTAGTGTTGGCGCAAGTTAATTAAAAAAATAATGGATCTTGCCCATGTCATATTTTTTTTAATTAGTCTCATAACCTCGTGTTTGTTGGGGGTTCTAATGTTACCATTCAACTTTCTAGGGGCTTGGTAGACCTTGTCGGTGCAAATCAGCTCTCCAGGTCAGCGGGGGACTTTTTAGCAATAGCCATCCATCAACATTTTTATTTTGGCTGTTATGTGGGCTAGATCCCACGCCCCTCAGCTCTATTGACTTCGCTAAGTATATAAAAACTCAAGAGTCTATATCTCATTACAATCGGGCAATTATCTCATAATGTTCATTCCCTCGGGGCAGGGTGTCCGAAATGAATTTTTTTTACTGCACGTTAATAATTAAAATCCCCAATCAATTTTACTCGATATTGAGCAATACGGCATGAGTACAATGGCAGTAAAAAAAAAATTAAATTAACACTCATACTGGAGCCGTGCCCCTAATATCTGTTTGTTTCTTTTCTAAGCTTTTCAATTATACATTTATTTATCCGTTTGCTCTGAAACGTGGACTTTTTTGCACATTGCCGCGTAGGTTTTTTAAAAACATATCATTTATTGGTTTCTTTAAATTTTTTCATTGTCACTGCTAGACTAATATAAAAGTAAAATATTCATTTATTTTATTATTTTTTTGTTTTATACATTTATTTCCAAATTTAACAATGTTATGAGTACGTTTGAAAATAATCATTTTTGGTGCTCTAGTTTCTAAAATTAGATGCGTCATCGGAACATAAATTGCTAATTATATATAGTTACTGAGCATTTTTGGTGCGCTGCTTTCTAAAAATAGTAGCGTCACGGACAGACAGACAGACAAAACATACATTGCAAATTATATATATTGATAACAATAAAATATTGTAGGCTTAACTTACAAAAAAATTATTTATCTACAAAATGATACTTTAACTTATTTAACTAATTTAGCTATAAAATGCGTTAGGAAATAAGTGAACTGAAGCAAACTTTCTACTCATACATGCTAGTGTTATTCTCCCTTGTACCTAGCAAATTCAGCTACTCCTGCCACGCCGCGTCGTCATCGTGTTTTCCTCTCTTTCATGCACCCAGTTGAAATTATTTGTTTTTTTAAAATGGGCTTGATGTTTGTTTTTGAGTATTATTCCAACAGTGATTCCCAGATTGGGCGATACTGTTCCTTGAAGGGCACTTGGGTGACTTTCCTTTCAAGCTACACTAATAAATAACCCACTTCTTGTAAACTACACATTCCCTAATTGTCCCCGAACCATTCTCTTCTAAACCATCTTCCTTGGGACCGTAACCTCAAATTACCCAGAATGCTTAGGTAACTTGCTGCTAATCGGACTACCCAACAACAACAATGGTGTTGAAGATTGAGAGTGGGGGGGGGGGGAACTGTCTATAACCTATTATATAGTATTATTATATACCCTAAATTCTGGGGTGCCTTGTTTACAGTAATCATCCTATGATTTGGGCAACACTTCCACATATATGTTCACTAAAAATAAACAGAAATAATTTTAAATTTCAACAGAAAATAATAATTTTCAAACGCAGGAGTTATACTTCTGAAATAATTGTTTAGGGCGAGTTGAGTGTTGAATGAATGTCTGCTAAGCAAATTGAATTATTTATGTTATTTTGAACTCAATCCTTTATCTTTGTATTATTAAAATGGAAGTATTGATTTATGTGTTTATATAAAGCTTTTTCAATACATTTTCCATGTTGTATGCTTCAATAGCAAGTTAGCAAACTTTTCTCATCAATTCTAAACTTTTATATTAATTAAATATAGAAATCCTGTGCAGAGTATTACTGTGGAGAACCTGAGTGTTCTCGTGTTTAGTGTATCTACTTCTTTCACTTAAATCTTCACACAGTACACACTCTTGGTTACTTATTGTTCAAACACCAACTCCAAGACTGATATACAACTAAATTATATTTAATTCCTTACTTCTTTAATAATGGTTACTCTATCTAACACTCGTCCCTATCTCAGTGTGTGTGCCTATCTGTCTATGTTCCTATCTCCGTCCCTGTTCCTGTCCGTGTGTGTGTGACTGAGTCCCGGTTCTCATCAGTGGGTCCCCTCAAATACCCGTCAGTCTCAGCCCCCAAATTCCCATTTCCAAAAGTCAAATGTCAATCATTGCACAACCCCTAATACAACATGATGGGGCTGGTTTGACGTAACCAATCTCTGGTGAGACCCCTACCCCCAGGCCAGATGGCCCGTCTGTTACGTCGTGAGTTCACATCTCCGTCCAGTCCCTTGGTCAGTCGTCGTCAACATCAAAGGATCCTCAAAGGGTGGCCTCTGTTCCTCACCTGCACCCCAAGATAACACTTTGCACCAGAAAGCCACATCTTGTCTACTGACCCTCTGGACTCGCCGCCCCGTCCTGCTTCAAAGGACTTGCCGTCTCTCTGAGCGCCGAACGCCCTCAGTCCTCAGGGCTTCCACAATATTTATATATTATATAATGCAATAAGGCGCGTCCGAAGTCGTTATGCCCCTTAACTCTTATTTATTTTTATTGATAATTAAATAAAGACGTAAAATCAGAATGATTTTGGTTTTGAGATTAACAGAGCGTGGTCTTGCGCGCCGTAAAGTAATGTATGATGTGACGTCATGAAGCTTTTATTCTATTAAATTGGGAAAAGGGAACAATGTAAAATGAGCAATGATTTATTTGATGTTATGAATTAATACATTTTTTAGGTTGATAATTCGAGTGTTTGAGTGATTAAGCATGTACGCAAGTATATTGTGTGTGTGTCTGTGTGTGCGCCTGTGTGTGTTTGTGTTAGTTGTGAACTAACGATTGATGTCATAGACTGCTTAAAGTGACATTAAAATTTGAAAAGAACTTGCCAGGTCTTTCTAAGAAGAAAATGGTTTATGTATAGTAAAAACTATGCACTGCAGTACGAAAAATTCTGTTAATTTTATTAACACTCTATCTGCCATTGCGTGCTTCTTATTATGTGCTTATTTAAATGGCAGTTTTCTTTTAAAATCTAAAAACTTACTTTTTAAAAAGTTGTTTTTTTAACCTTTCTGATTTAAAATCAAGTCCTTACCGGGCCGTCCATAAAGCACGTCACGCTCCAGAAGGGGTAATGGATGTAAGAAAGTGTGACAGTTTGTGACAGGGGGAGGGGGGTTAAAAGGGTCAAAATAGCTTGACATACTTTATGGACGGCCCGGACATAGTAACATGTTATGTATTAAAACCATAATAATAAGTTATTTTATAAGCTGAAAAAGCCTACAATGCAAAATAATAATAATATAAAAATTATTTTTTTAAAAATCTTTGATATAAATACAAAGAAAAATAATCCGTTTATCTTACAGAAACAAATATCAAATATCTGCACATTTAGTGAATTGTTATTATTCTAAAATGGAGCGGGAAGCCATTATGAATGACATAATAATCTAACTTACATTTTATTTAAGTTTTTATACATCTAAGTATATAATCTGATGAAGACAAATTTTGTACGGCTTATAAAAACATACATTTTTTTAAAAAAAAATCTAAATTGAAAAATGCACACGGAACCGCATTTGAAGAATTAAACAAGTGATTTGTCATAAAAACAATTGCAAATATTTGTTAGGTGTAAGATTTTTTAAAACTTATGTGCTTACATAATACAAGTGAGTGTTTTGAATCGATTTTTCTATGAACTGACATCAAGGAAAGATGTATTGAAAGAAAAGGCCCAAGGATTTTAAATAAGACAATGGAATATGTAAAGGTGTTAAATACACTGGTGTAAGAGTGGGGCTAATAATTGGCATTGTTATTTCTATAAATGGGGGCACCTTTGTAAAATATTTGAAGGGTGATTTTCATTTTAAGGGGCATGAGTTACTAATATTGCCAAACCCTGGGTGGCAACAACACTATTTCTTAGCCACTGATATATTCTTTTTGCAAAAGCTTAAACTAAACAAGCAGGGTAAATTTAAGCCCAAACCTTGAGTTTTACCATCTGTCTTTAAAAAAAAAAAAAACAATATATAGCTCAATAAAAAACATATCCGAATTTTTATTAATAAAGGTCATTCATAAACAGTAAAGGATTGGATGTTGTGGATTTACGAGTAGACAAACAATAAAGCTTACCTTTATTAAAAACAACAGAAAATAAAATTTAAAATAAAAAAGGAATATTTATATACAAATACGATAGCATGGTACGGGCTTCGGTTAATAACTGTACAGTTGTCTATTGGTGCAAGTGAGTTTTTTGAGGGGGGATATGGTGCGTGTGTGTTTTTTGGCTATTTTTATGTCAGCTAATGTTGCGCCTATAACAAGACTACCAGTTTTTATTTTCCTAAACCATTCATATTTGTTAGAATTTACGTCTTTATTGTGATTTCATTATTATAATATATTATCAATTTTTTGCATCAGAAAAACATTATATTGCAAGCTGGTATAATTTTTTGATAAATCAGCCAAGTCTATGCAGGCGAATAAAGACATTAAATCCCTAGAATTAAATTTAGAAATAGAAAATGCACACAGAACAGTATTTGATGCATGAAACAAGGGATAACTTAAGATAGCAATTAAAGTGTTAATGAGGTTGAAGATTTATTTAACTCAGGTGCTTAAATAGTTTACTTGATTTTTTCTGGAAAGATTGCCCCATAAACTGCCCCAAAGGAATATAGGGATTAAATAAAAGTTCGGTACTGTCGGAAACAAAAAAGAGTTAAATGTAGGAATTATATGCATCGGCATAAGATTTTAGCTAATAAATGAAACGGTTATTTTTATATTGAGTGGAAAATGTCTGACTTATTCAAAGGCACTTTTCATTGCTGTGGGTTGGAATCAATAATATCCTGGATGGCATAAACACTATACCATAGTAATCTTTATATACTTTTTGCATAACAAAAGCTAAACTAGCAGGGTAAACTTCAAGCCAAAACCTTGAGTTTCAGAGTGTTTCTTTAAAACAAATAAACCTCATATTTACCTTCATTTAGCATTAATATTTAAATAAATAGATTTAAAAAATTTAATCTATCCTATACATTTGACTAAGGTCTTGCTTAGTCTGGAAATAGAACGAATGTTTTGAACAGCTTTTCCCATGAAAAGAGATTAACAGAGCGTCTGGTTTTGCGCGCCGTAAAAAAATGAAGTGACGCCATGAAGCTTTTATTATATTAATTTATTTGTTGTTACTTTTTATCTTCATAATCCGAGTGTTTGAATAAGCATGTGTGTGTGACTGTGTGTTTGTATTAGTTGTGAAATAACGATTTATTTCATAGATAGCTAAAAGTGAAATTAGATATTGAAAAGACGTTTCGAGGTAATGGTTTATGTATGGTTAAAATTATGCACGGGATTATGAAAAATTCCGTTTATTTTATGAACACAAGTTTCTGCCGATTTGTTGATTTGTTCTTCGTGGGTGCTTGAATAAAAGATAACGGGAAGTCATTGAATGTGACTTAAAAAGCTTTTAATGAGAAGATCAATCTCCAATATTTTTTTCAGAGATTGATTGACTTTATGTTTCATTTTAGAAGAAATGAGCCCTTGAGCATTAGTTGGACGATTACTCGCATGAATTTTCACAATGGAAAATAAACAGTGAAAAGAACGTATAGTGGCTGTTCAAAATGTATTAATTATAGTTATAATATGGAATTGGGTAAGATTGAGGCTAATTGGCGCATATTTATTTTTAAAGAAAATGGAACCTTTCTAAAATTTTAAATTGTATTTTACAATAATAAAATCACACGAAGATGGGTCGAACTAATTTCTCTTAGTTACTATTAAATAACTATAGAAATATATGTGAGGAAATTATTTAATTGCAGACGAAATATCAATTTTACATTTTAATATAAGCTTTATACATCTATGTATATAGTCGGAGGGAGGCTAATTTTATATGAAATTTCTTAATAGAAAACTTAACACGGAACCGCTTTTGAAGCATTTAACAAGTGATTTATCATAAAAACAATTGCAAATATTTGTTAAGAGGAAAATGTATTTCTCTTTGGTGCTTACTTTATACAAGTAAGCGTTTTGGATCGATTTCATTATAAACTGACATTAATGAAATTCGAATTTAAAGTAAACCCTCAGGGATTTTAAATAATAAAATGGTACATGTATAAGCGTTAATACACTGTTGTAAGAGTGGGGTTAAATAGCGGAAATGTAATTTTCATAAAGAGGTCAACTTTGTGAACTATTTGAAGGGTGCTTTTCATTTCTTGGGTCATGAGTTTATAATATTGCTGAGCCCTGAGTGGCACTATTTCGTAGCAACTGATAATATTCTTTTTGCAAAGATTAAGAAAACCAGCAGTGTACAATTTTAACCCAAACCTTGCGATTCAGCGTGCTTTTTTAAACAAATAGACAATATTCAAAAACCTCCACAACCCGACTCATCCCAATCACATAAGTATTAAATAGCTCAATCAAAATAAATCAAAGAGTCCTAAATAAAGGTCATGTATAAACAGTAAGGGAATTGATGTTGTGGATTAATTGGTAGATGAATGAAAAAGCTTATTTATAAAAGACTTATTGCTAGAATAATGCAATATTATTGTACGTGATTTGGTTAAAACTAGAGTTGTCTGTTGGTGCAAGTTTGTGTGGGTGGAGGGGCTATGTGCGTATGTGTGTGTGATTTGGTTATTTCTATGTCTGCTAATGTTTCGCCTCAACATGACAACCAGTATTCTTCTTAAACCACTCATATTTGTTTGATTTTACGTCTCATAATTGTTTTATTTATTGTAATATATTATGGGGAAAATTATATTGCAAGCTGGTATGATTTTTTGATAAATCAGTGAACTTTATGCAGGCAAATAACAACATTAAATCCCTAAACAATATAGAGAAATATTAAGAATTACGGACACTTCGACACCGGATGGTTTGCTCTTGCCAATTTGATCACAGGACGTTTCGTCCCCAGGACGTTTCGACCACAGGAGGTTTCAACCCAAGGAGGTTTCAACCCCGGTCGGTTCGACCGCGGTCTGTTCGACCCCTTTCTATTGACACCATAGAAATGTATTATTATTATTTGTTGATATACTTTTTAAAATTAAGTTTTTGGTATAAAAATAATTCAGCATAATATTATTATGCATTAAAAATTAAATTCAGTTTGAAATAGTTATTTGCAAAGTGTAAAGAAATATCACGGGTATTATGACTTATAAATAGGATCTAGCATAAGAAAGTGCGTGTTATGTCGAAAAAACACACTGACAACAACTCATTTTGTGCCAAGCTGTTTTGAGTTTATTAGATGAATAGTATACAACGGGAATAAAGGTTGATAAAAAGTTAATTTTTACTATTGGAAAAAATGTGCGGGAATATATACAATGATTGACATAAAATTTATAAGGAGATTAATTTCTGACCATTTTCTTAAAAAGCAGCATTGTTTTTTACATTTTTATTCACGTTAAAGGAACATGTGCCTTTAAAACAAATAAACCATATATCCACTCCCCCAAGCCACAATATTTACAAATATTATCTGGCTAAAGTATCCTATTCGTCTCGAATTAATTTCATGCTTAGACTATAAATGAAATTGTTGTTTAGCGAGCTATTTCTAAGAACCAAAGGAATCACGTGGAAAGATATTGTTTTCATGTTTTGATTCACATGAAAAGAAAGTGAGCCTTGCCAGTTAGATTTTTGTAACTGTTAACGACATTTGTTTTTCTGGTAGAGTTTATAGCGTGCGTTATTGAAGGGGTTCGAGCATGGTGAAATAAAGCCATTAATCGATCTAAATGGAAGGATGTGGTTGAGCAGGCCAGGGCCTTAAATGGGCTGTAGCTGGAAGGATGTGGTTGAGCAGGCCAGGGCCCTACATGGGCTGTAGAGCCTCGGGTTATAATGATGATGCTATATTAAAGCAGAAATACCAAAATTTATTGGTAATTTTTAAAGTAATAATATTTTTCTCGACACACAATTCGTTTTTTTTTTATTAAGAGGGGGTTTGATTTATCACTACCCTAATTTCCAGATGCGTTTACATTTATTTTTAAGGAGAATTTGAGACCCAAAACCAAATAAAATTATTCTTATTGTGCCTACCCCGTAGCGTAGCACGGGTATATATATGTGTGTGTGTAATAATGGCTTGGAATTAGAATCGTATCGGGAATCCGGATAAATGGGAAGAATCGGAATCGTTAACAATGTTGGCATCGTCCTATCACTAAGTTGAACTTTAAAAATTATTATGCTAGAAACCTTCCTGAAAGTGTGCTAAAAAGGTCAAAGTTTCATGGCTAAAGAATAAATTATATTTTTTAAAGGCTTCCTTTAAAAAAAGAACGATATTAAAGTATCCGACATTATGCTGAGTGATAATATTCTTTTCTTTTTAAATTGACAATTGACCGGGTGAATAGAATGCTAATTATAACATTTATATTACTAAAGATAATAAAAGTTCCTGGTGTAGGAAGGGGGGGTCATGGGGCAAATGCCCGGGCGGCATTTGGTCAGGGGCGGCAAATTCCTGGTCGTTAATTAGTTTATAAGAAAAAAATATTAAAAATTGAGCTTTTCATTGAAATAAAATGAAAACCAAATAAGAAATTTAATAACAGAAATACATCAACTATCCTAAGGCATGTGAACTTTTTAACTGTTAAAACTTCAAACTTGTTATTGGATATACTTTCTGATAACAATGCTACGTTATTGAAAACTACTTAAGCAGTATTAGAAAGTAACACTGATAGCTTAAATGATTCTTAAAATTTGATGGCCGCGCCTGTTATAAAGGCGAAACTTACTCTACATGAAGCACGAGCCAATGGAAAGCTCGGAGCGGCGCATTATGTGTAAAGGGGGAGGGGAGGGCGGCTAATTCCTCACTAATTATCGTCAATAATAAAAACGTTAAAATAAAGTTTAATAAAATAAAATAGAGCAAAGATTTAAAAAAATAATTAAAAGCAATAAAGAAACAGATACGTGAACGTTTCTAATCTCAGAACTGATGAATCTAAAGCCTTCTGATACTAGTTCTACTGAAGTGGAAAATTTAGGGACTGAATTAGTTTACGAATATGACAATATGGATCTTGTAAATATTATTGATTCATAATAATATATGATTGATAATTAATAAGTTTGATTTAAACTTAATTAATTAAACTACAAGAAAAAATTGTTGGCATACTTACATGGCTTATTCTACCAAACCATTGTTTGTTTGTTGTTTTAATTTTAATTACTTTTGATTTGAAACATCAACAAAAATAATGAACAAAATTGCTTATTTAGTGAAATTAAAACTTTGCATGCACATATCCAAAGGTAGCCACTCACGATCAAGTGCTCAAAACTTCCAATTATTTTATTAATTATTATTATTATTTTATTTTTTTGTTGAAATTTAAAGGCTCAGAAATTGTATAAAAAAGAATTGACAAAGAACAACAAGATGTAAAATAAAAAAGAGAAAGTGGTAGGACGCTTTTGTTAACATTTTTTACATTATTAAATCCTGGCAAATTTATATGTTTTTTTCGGTCACAAAGAGGACAATACTATTGCATATAAAGGCAATATTCCGGAACCAATGCATTTGCTTGCCATGTACGATCGAGCACTTCCAGAACATCGTGTGAAAAAAATGTTTTTAAAAAACTCATATAAAATTAAATTTCAAAATGAGCCCATAGCAATTTTAAATTTTTAATCATCTTTCGTTAAGAAAAAGATACCCAATACTGTTCCATTGCATTCGATTGGTCTTGATATATTTCACACAATCACCCAGCAAGTCCAGTTGTGGGATATGTAACGATTGAAAAAAAAATAATTTAAATATGTTAGTGAATGAACATGATTTTAATAAATGTCGGTCTTAAAAAAATGGACTGCAGAGGATCTTCTTCATGGCTGGAAATTACAGGCGTTTAAGAAAGATGCAATAACATAAAATTCAACTGAAACGAATTATCTATTAAGTACTAAATAAATAACAAATTAGCTGCGGTGAAATCAAAAGTGTAAATGGTAAAAAAAGAGTAGTGTGAGATTAAATAGGAAAGGAGAGAGTGGGTGTGGCCAATCAATTAGGTTGTCAGCGCAAACACAACATTTACCCTATGTGGTGTAAGGGTACCATACTCTTAAGTCTATGGTATATACTATAGTATGTATTGGATTCTAAGTTTATTCGTCTGGAAATTTGCTAGTTGTTGATAAACTTTATGCAATGGTCAGAACCCTTCTTAACACAACCGTAGGTTGCTAATAAAACATAATGACTTCCATTGTCAGTTCTTGCCTTTGTATTTTATATTTTTTTATGCACTGATTACAATCCGATAAACATAACAATCGTAAATGAGAAATACGAGATCACATTTTGCAAGGTAATAGTTCTAAAGATTTACATTATGTGTTAAATACTTCTTATTACTCAATAGCCTTATTAGTTTACTTAATGTAAAATGCACTTTATCTGTATTAATAAAATGCTTACAGCAGTATTTACTGAAAAACTACGCCAGTCAGCAAAATATGTTCGAACTTAACAAGCAATTTTGCAAAGCATCAGCGCTTATACTATAGTTTTAATCTATATGTGTCTAAAAAAAAAGTTAATTTAATTTTTGACAATCTGAGGGATAATGGGATATAGATGTAACTTAATACACAAAAACGTAAGCATGACGTCTAATTTGAAAACATTTTACAACGGATATACCTGATTACCTAAAAAAGAAAATATTGAATCTGGTTAGGCGGTCAAAAAAACAATTAGAAAGAAACAATAAATTTATAGAATATTAATCAGATAACCCCGAAACCAGATTTTAAAAATTTTATTTTATTTTTTTGGTAATATTAATATTAATATCCCTTTAAAATAAAACAATTTAACCGTATTAGTTGGTTAAATACATATAAAAATTAAAGAGGATCTGAAAAAGAAGAAAATGTGTAACAAAACACCACAAGTACTTGAACTCAATTAATTAAGAAAATCATTTTTGTTATAGTGGTTAAGGTTTCGTTAAGAAATTGAATCCTAAAGCTAAACGAGATTCCCCTATCCACAAAAAATATCTATGTACATTTTGAACATGCAGGTCTACTAAATAAACTGCGTATATATCAAATAGACTTCCGCAACAAGGTTCGAATATTTCAAAAGTTATTTATATTTATATCTTATTTTTATACATAATAATTTACCCCTTCCTCTGCTAATCGTCAGTGTCAAGTTTACCAAAAAACTAGAAATACGTTTTCTGTATTTATCTCGGTCATATATCTTAGTTTAGGTAATATCTTGTGTTAATGAAAAAAATCTAGCACATTTATATTTGTTAGCAAAGAGGTTGCACTTTTAGTTTTAAAATAACGACACCTTAACATAATTTTGTTTGTTTTCAATCCTTAGAAATGGCTGAAAGAACCGAGCTAGTCAATGGAATGAGAGAAGCACTGAAAAGATTAGAAACCCAAGACTTCAGTTCGAGATCAGGGTACCAGAAAATAATTGACAAAGCTGAGGATGTCCTTTTGGCAGTTTTTGAAATTGGTGTATCTGGGTTCACGTCAACACAAGAAGAAAAATTAGAGTTTGCTCCATTGATTCAACAGGCATTACCAGCCATTGGCTGTCGTGTCTCTTATATTGTGTTAGATTTTCCACCAACAAGTCTAGAGTCATCAAAAAAAGAACGATCGGGACTTCAGTATCTCTTTGACTATTTCAAAGACATTTCAGTGTCCAAAAGCAAAAATGATGACGATGGATCTAGTATCATTCAAGATTTGAACGATTTTAGGAAAGAAGAAAATGTCGATGGTTGGGATAAGCTTTTGGAGAATTTTATAGTCGATGATCTTGACCCAGGGTTTGGTTTATCCAAAGACTTGACATCAAACCTGCCACGTCATCATTGGTGGTTTTTTGACGACAAAGAAGATACATTGCCGGTTGATAAAAATACGATATCTGATTGTACTGACGATGATTGCGGGAGGAAAGAAGCAAAAGAACATCAGCAAGATCTGTATCTTTGTAATAAAGAAAGCAAAGAAATAGTGAGCAGTCCATATCTTGATTTTATACCAGAATCCACGTTTTGGATTCCTCGTTTTGTAAACAGCGAAGGCGAGGATGCTGTTATCTGCCTAGGAACTGCTCCTACGATAAGTGACACCAAAAGTAATTATCTTTTTCCTGTTAAAAATACATTTTATATGTTAATAGGCAAAAAGCAACTATTATGTTAAAGTCCCATTTTGTCATTCCTTATGAGGCTGTCCATCAACTACGTCACGCTATTTTAAACAATTTTTGATCACCCTCCCCACTGTCACAAAGCTCGTGACCCCCCAAAGTACGTCCCACTTTCAAAAAGCAATTGTAATTAACAACACATTAAAATTTTATCGAAAACTTTAATGACACTCCCAAATTAAACTGCCTTAAATTATAAATGTTAAAAAGAACGATCAGATTATTAAATTACTTGAATATGAGAATAAATAATTATCGACAGTTGTCACAGTTATTCTTTGAAACAATAACTCAATTAATTAAATTTGAAAAATAAAATGAAAAAATTAGAATTGACACTTGACAATTATATAATAAACACCATTTATCTGCTACATTTTCATTTACAATGGGTGAGGCCAACTTTTAGATAATCTTCCGATTATGCATTCTATTGACAATGCATTGAAAAACTACAGAGAGTTCAAAATTCAGCTGCAAGATTAGTTCTAAGGGCAAAAAAACATGACCATGTTACTCCGCTACTTTACTCTCTTCATTGGCTACCTATACAAGCCCGAATTGATTACAAACTGGCCGTTCTGTGTCACAACTTCTTTTCTGCCTCATGCCCTTCATATCTTATTAAACTTTTGTCAGTCTACTCACCAAGTCGTCAGCTACGCTCCTCTGCGGATACACGCATTCTCTGTGTTCCTAAGATAGTAAAAATCACCAATTCTCCCATTCCCACGTATGTAGAGGCATAAATCTTTTGGAAGTTGTTGGGTACCCTTTCACGACGAGAAGTGGGGGAATATAATTTTAAAATCCATTCTCATTTGGGCTGGGGCCTCAAAAACGTGTTTTTTTTTTCTAATATGTGCCATTCACAAATTGAAAAGCAGTATTTTTCCTATTCCCAAAATAGGTAAACTCATGTATTTTTGGGGGTTTGTTAAATACACTTCCGTGATGGCAGCAGGTGAAACAATATTTAAAATATCACTTGCTGGGCGCCAGGGGCCATAATATAGTTTTTTTATGCACTCAATTACCACTAATTTTCCAACTACCCGCAGCAACACGCGGGGAAATCGCTAGTTTTGACATAAAACGAATTCAAGTGTTTCACAAAATTTTTGAAAATTAATTTTAAACGATTAAATTTTGCTATAAAAAATTAAATTAGAAATAAAATTTAAAATATATAAAAATGTGACGTCACTTTTAGCCCTTCCCCCTACTCCATGTCACAAACTGTCACACTATCATACAACCCCCCTCCCAATTGGTGCGTGAAGTACATTATGGACAGCCCCGAATAGAAGCGTAACAAATCTTAAGCGGCAATATTTATACTTCCTCTTAAGCGCTGGTATATTGCTAGTGTGTGTCTATATACATTTTAGGGCTGGTGAAATTAACGATTAATTAAACGATTAAGCGTGAAAAATTTTAATGAATTACAATTAATTTCCAAAATTTAACGGAATCTATATATGCGTTATAAAAATATTATCAATCAAATTTAATCAATAAATCTATAACATTTTCCCTGGTTAATGGAACTACATTTCTTAACCAGTACCTCTCCTAGTATACTTGTAAATATACACAAATGGCAGCGGAAAATTGGGATTTTAATTAGCATTTAGAGCATGCGTAACACCAATTCAAACATCAATTGATTTCAATCTAAATTATCATGGATATACTTGTTTGTATTAGTTGTCACGGATGTTTAAAATCAAATCGGAATTTTTAAAAATTACATTACGAACACTTGTGGAAAATGGCTGCTGGATGTGCATATCTCATAAGGCCTGACGATTAGAATCAAGGTTATTATAGAGATATGTGTCTATATTATTAAAAATTGTTTAAAATCTAATGGGAAAAAAAGTTTTAAAAATTTACAAGAAAATATTTAGGGCCCAGGCCCTAAAAGAATAGACCCTATAATAAAAAGAAATCAAATGTGGTAAATTTTTAATCCATATACCAAGTATCCGCTGATTAAAATACCTTTCTCAAAACTCTTGTTTAAAAAATGGCATTACGAGTTTCAGCCGCTAATATGTAATGTTTTCAAATACTTTTAATGAAAAAAAAAACTTTGTGGGAGCGTGCTCAAAAATTTATAAAAGTGAAATGGCCGTGGGATAATTAAAGTACAATTTATACGGCTTAAAAAATAACAACTAAATCAAGGGCCTTATCAGTGTAATATGTAAATTTTAAAAACAATAGTTTTTTCCATCTTAATCATAATGATTAACTTCGTTTGTGTCAATATTTGTCTTACAAATAGTTTGAAATAGAATGTTTAAAATTTCTTAAACGTTAACGATAAAAAGATATTAGCTGACCTCGGATAAAGTTTTTAAAAAAAAAAGCCCGAAGATAAAGAACATGAAATACTAAATTTTAATACCTTACAGTATTTTTATATAGACCATGAAGTTTTTATATTTTAAGTTTTGCTAAATCCAAATACACAATATCAAAAGTTTAAATAACACATTTATTTAGCTCATTTCAGGTGCAAAAAAAAAAAACTGCAATTAGGATCCCGGTCACAATTGAGGGATATTAAAGTTATTTTTTATCTGTTGCCATTGCGAGACATTACTCATTCACTTCTCAAATTTTTATGCTTCTACCGGAACAGGAAGTTGGAGAATCACTGATAAGTCAATTTTATTTGCCTGTAACCATTCAGGTAAAGTAGTGAACAAGTTCTCAAATTGTCATGCTTCTACCTACACGAGAAGTTGCCAAATTAGCGTTGAGTCAGTTTTATTTGAGGAAAAAAAACTATATTTTGGCACAAGCCCGTCGGGGAGTAATATTTAAAATATTTTTTGCCTGTTATCATTGCGGCAGTGTACTCACAACTTCAAAATTTTCATGCTTTTGCATAAATATGGGAAATCGGAACAATAGTGATGAGTAAGTTTTTATATAGCTCATATTTGAAAAAAATCGCTACAATTTGGCCTCTGGGGATATGAAAATTATTTTTTTTCACAGTTATCATCTTGAGAGTGTGCTAAAAAATTTCAAAAAAAATTTCATGCTTCTATCTACACGGTAAATTTGAGAAATAGTGATGAGTCAGTTTTGACACATGATTTTGGAAAATAAACATTTGGGCCCTGGCCCCTCAGGGAGTAATAATTTAATTTTTATTTTCATGTAACCATCCTCGAAGTGTACTCTGTAACTTCCCAAAGTTTTATGCTTTTACCTACACAACCTCTTCGTTCATCATTAATTTTCCTACTTCTGATTTAGATAGAAGGCTTATATTATTCTTCATATCTTTTCACAATGATTAAAGTAGGTTTTAATGTAAATAAAAATATTTAGGTAAGCCTCAGCGCCAATACTATAGTTTTAATCTACATGTGCCTAATAAATAAAAATAATTGTAATTTTTGGCAGTCTGAGGGATAATGGGATATAGATGAAACTTAATACATAAAATTTTCAACATTACTTCTAATTTGAAAAAAAATTTCAGGGATATACCTAATGCTTAACTCTATTCATTCCTCTTATATAGAGAGCGTACATATATGTACAATAGTTTTTATAGACTAATTATTTATTAATTTATTTTTATTTTTATTTGTTTTTATTTAAATTAATCAAATTATATCCTGAAACTATATAAAAAAAATAAAAAATAATAATTTGTTATGATTTTGTTTTTTTTTTAAATTCGAAAATATCGCACGTGACCGGGCGAGAGACGCTAAGCTTAGTCCATTTTTGTGTCGAACGCCATCGTAGTCAGAGCTCGAATTCTCTTGAAAATGGATATTACCGATGAAAATATTGATCAATTTCTATCTGAATCCTCCGAAGAAGAGGCTTGGGAACCAGATTCAAGTGATTCTGATTCTGA
>MUZC01000088.1:5450-25599 GCA_002072015.1 Radix auricularia | reverse complement strand
GGTGAACTCTTATGATGTTCATGATGACGGCCCACCAGTCTCTATTCCAAAGTTTCTCCCAGCCAGAAAGCCAGGCTTACATATTAGGGAAGAGATATCAACAAGAGGTTCAGTGAGACAGTGTCTAAATCCACAGGATTTCTTCAAATTGTTTTTTACGTTGGATTTAGTAGAAACCTTTGTGAACTACACCAATAAATATGCTGCTACCATGGGACCTTCTAAGCCTTCCATTTACAGTGGCTGGTATGATGTATCAGCTGAGGAGTTTTACAAATTTCTTGGACTTCTCATGTATATGTCAATAGTGCAAGTACCCAGTGTACAAAAATATTGGTCAACCTCAACGTTGTATCACGGGCTCTGGGCAAGAGCATTTATGCCCAAAAAAAGATTTATACAAATAATGACATTTCTGAAAGTGTCAAACATAGACACAGAAAATAAGGAGGATAAGCTGTGCAAAGTGAGGTTGCTATGTGATTTCATCAGGAGAAAATGCCAAAAGCTTTACCAGCCACGCCAACAACTTTCTATTGACGAAAGAATGGTAAAAAACAAAGGGCGTTACACTTTTAGACAATATATAAGAGACAAGCCTACAAAGTGGGGAATGAAAGTGTGGGTTCTAGCCGAGTCAGTAACAGGCTACACATATGACTTTGATGTCTATTTAGGTAAGCAGACAAAATCATCAAACAATGGTCTGGCCTATGATGTTGTCATGAACCTAGTAAAATCAGTAAAAAACCAAGGCTACCAAGTATTTTTTGATAATTTTTACACTGGATACAAATTATTGAAAGATTTATTGTTAGGGGGAATATGTGCCTGTGGGACAATTTTGAAAAATAGGAAAGGTTTTCCAAATGAACTAAAAGACATAAAAGTCTATGAGAAAAAATCAAAGCGAGGTGATATGCGATGGGTAAGAGATGGTGAAATAGTAACAGTTCAGTGGAGAGATAATAAGACAGTTTCACTTATGTCTAACTATATGTCAGCCAATGGCTTCTCCTTTGTCCAGAGAAGAACAAAAGTTGATGGAGTTTTTAGACCATTGCTGGTCAGACAACCAGACATAATAAAGGCTTATAACACCTTCATGTGCGGCGTAGATAAAAGCGACCAACTGATAAACAAATATAACACACTAAGAAAAACAAAAAAGTATTGGAAAACTCTTTTTTTCCACTTTATTGACATAGCAAGAGTGAACAGTTACATTCTTTTCCAGGAATGGAGAAAAGAAAATCCTGACATAGAGGAACTGAAACGTCCAAATCGTTATCTCCAATTAGACTTCACAGAAGAGTTGATTCGCTCACTCGCTGGATTGAAAAAAACTGAAAATATTCCAATTGCTTCAAATGCTGTAAGTGTAAGCAAAAAACAAAGGACAACACATGAGATTGTGCCTGATGTAACAGATCTAAGAAGAAACTGTAAACTGTGTTCAAAGTCTGGACTGCAAAAAAAATCAACAATCAGATGTAGAACATGTGACACTTTTCTTTGTTGCAATAAGACCAGAAATTGCCTAGTGGATTACCACAAACTTTAAGGTAATGCATTCATACTGTTTATGTATATAGTTATAAACATGTAATATTGTGGTTATGTGAATTTTAAAAAAATGTTTTTTAAAAGTTATACTAGACAAGTTGTTCATTTGTAAACATTATTTCCCCTTTTTATACACTTAACAAAACATTTTGTAAAAAAAAAAGTTGCAGTTATAGTTATATAATTTTTTTATGTAAGATAGAAAAATGAATTTCCTTTCCATCTAATGTAATTTCATGATCATTTTCCAAAAGGTTTATTTTTTTCCTTATTTGAAACTGATCACCAAAAATAAAAATAAAAAATTTCCAAATATTGTTATGTAATTATTATTTAATAACTTTTAATCTCTTTATTGAATATTTGCCAAATATTTATTTTTAGATACCTCATTCATTTTCCTACAAATCAATTTATTATTTGATTTACTTTGGACTTCAAACTTTAATGTTATTGAGTTTTCTGTGAAGTCATGACAAATTTTTTAAAAAAGGGAGAAAATCAAGAAATGTAAAGAGTTAATTTTCATCAAAAAGAAAATAATGAATCCATGTGGGCGGTGAACAAATAATTAGAAATAAATAAAAAAATTTAAGCCGATAACCCCGAACCCATAATGTTTTTTAATGTATTATATTTTTGGGGAATGGTTTCGTCCGCAAGTGTTATTGAACTCTCTAACTTGCAATAAATGTTAAAGTAGTGATTAAATGGCTCGTTAACACGGCACTTAACACAAAAAGAAAGAAAAAACCCAGTAACTGACTTAACAAAAACGTAATTTAATACAATGAAATAAATAACATGTTACCACATGATACCTGTGGTTAGAAATAATTAGTATAAATTAGTAAATATTAACTTATAACAATATCGAACAATAACGAAGTTACTAATGTAAAAAGGTAAACACTCACAATAATAGCTGATAGCTTTGGCGTTAACACTAGATTAATAAAAGGTTAACAGTGACAACCAATTGTGGCCAGCCTTGCTCATGTGATGTTGGTAATTTCTCTCTGTACTCTAACCCGCTCGTTCTACTTCTATCGCTTGATCTTCTCCTCTCTAGTTCTTTTCCCTAACCCTATTTATATTATTATGCTAATCGAACATTCTAAATTCTAGAGCAACATCTTTTCTCATAGTTTGAGCGATCTAGAACGCTCGAGGAAAATCTTGTAAACAACTTTAGGGTCAGTGGGGTGGAGTCAACGATCCCGAGGTCGGCGATGGACCCTTGACCCGTCAAGATGTGAATAGCGGGGGTGAGAGACAGTCATAAATTACTATGACCCATGGGCAACCAGGGGGTTGGTGGTACCTAACTGGAATATATTAATATCCATTTAAAATAAAACAATTTAACCGTATTAGTTGGTAAATACATATAAAAATTAAAGAGGATCTGAAAAAGAAGAAAATGGGTAACAAAACAACTAAGGTTGTTAAGACCGCTCGTTTTTGAGGACCGACTAACCGTTCAAAAAAGACCGGTTAACCGGTTAATCGCTCGTCCTTATATCCCTAATGTTTTGAGACCCATTTGAGAACTAACAAGAGAATGTTGTCGCCTGGCATCGTCTGATGGCATCAAAGCCCGCTTCCCCCCGCTTGCGTTCAGCTCTTTCCGCATGCCCCTCAATTCAAATCATTTTTTTAATCAAAAAAATTAACTAAGCAGTGATGGTTAATTGTCTTTTTAATATTTTATTTTGGGTACTCGTAGTTCACCGGTCTAAATAAGAGGACAGGTTGAATAGTTCGTTAAAATTAGCAAGGTTTTTTCATTAGTTAAAAAAAAAAAACCAACGCCTCGCCCCGTCCTTTGTGACGTCATGTTTACCTCTCTTGTGTGTGATGCCGATCAACTCNTTTTTGAATGCCTGAACTGAAACAGACTATAAACCGGTGATCAGAAAATGCGGATAGGTCACGGGGTCATATGCTCTTATAGCTTTCTTTGTCTTTATAAGAAACAGACTATAATTAATATAAATAGAAACAGCCTCGGCCTTGACCGTTGTTGACATCTAACGCGCACTGTGTTAGTGTTAGTCTAGTACAGTCACCGCGACAAACGAGAGGGAGAGGCGTTACCGCTTGTGTTGTTTTTTTTTCACTACGTTATCGCTAGGTTTGTTGTTGTTTTCTTTTGGGTTAGGCGGTCCTACGGTCATTAATAAAGTTGACCGGCCGCTTAGTGATGTACATGTACCTATATTACGAGAGGTATTTAAAAGACGTAGCAAAGATATCGGGCGATTAATCGGCTGGATCTTGGTATCGCTTTAACTCACCGCGACAAAGCGAGAGGGAGAGGCGAGGCACGTTACCGCTTGTCTTGTTTTTTTCACTAGTTTTTTTTTCCCTGCGTTAACGCTAGTTTTTGTTAGTTTGTTGTTGTTTTCTTTTGGGTTTCGCGGTCCTACGGTCCCGAATAAAGATGACCGATCCTGGTCTGAGGACCGGTTAACCGAAAGACCGGTTAACCGTTAACAACCCTAAAAACAACACAAGTACTTGAACTCAATTAATTAAGAAAATTAATTTTGTTATAGTGGTTAAGGTTTCGTTAAGAAATGGAATCCTAACGCTAAATGAGATTCCTCTACCCACAAAAAGTATTTTTTAAAAATCTATTTAAATTTTGAACATGCAGGTCTACTAAATAAACTGCGTATATATCAAATAGACTTCCGCAACAAGGTTAAAATATTTCAAAATTTATTTATATCTTATTTTTTATACATAATATTTTACCCCTTCCTCGGCTAATCGTCAGTGTCAAGTTTACCAAAAAAACTAGAAATAAGTTTTCTGTATTTTTCTGGGTCATATATCTTAGTTTAGGTAATATCTTGTGTTAATGAAAAAAATCGAGCACATTTATAGTTGTTAGCAAAGATGTTGCAAATTTATTTTTAAAATAACGTCACATTAACATAATTTTGTTTGTTTTCAATCTTTAGAAATGGCTGATAGAAAGAAACAAGTTAGTATGGAATGAGAGAGGTACTGAAAAGATTAGAAACCAAAGACTTCAGCTCGAGATCAGGATACCAGAAAATAACGAGCCACGTCAAAATAGGTGTTTTTTTGACGACGAAGAAAACACATTGTCGGTTGATAATCCCATATCTGATTGTACTATCGGTGATTGCATAAAGAAAGAAGCAAACGAACATCAGCAAAATGTGTATCCAGGAGGTATTGAAAAATTCAAAGAATTAGAGAGAAGTCAATATCTTGGTAATAATCCTTTGTCAGATTACAAGTAATTGCTCTCTCATTAGGTAGTCCAAACTGAGTTTATTTTTTAGGATTTTATAATTTTGGTGTATTTCATTTTGTAGTACTTTTTATTCTAAGACTTTGGGAAAAAAAATTACCGAGTTATCTTAACTCTTTCCCTGCCAATCGCCTATATATAGGCGATCTCGCCTGGTCACCTTTGTGCCAATCACCTATATATAGGCGATTTGAGTTTTTGAATTTATTTCGTTGCTTAGAGTCTCCCATTAAACTTTTTAAGTTTTAAAATGAGAGGTAACTCTTTTCTATTTCCTTTCTGTTTAGAAACAGCATGTATTTACATTCAGTAGTGTTAAAATTAGCAGCTTGTTTCGATTTATTTTGTAAACAAAGATATGGCCAAGCCTACTCAACGAACATAGTGATTTATTTTAGTATTTATTGCTATCTTATTAAATTTAAATGTGAATTATTGATGCAGAAACATTTTAAAACAATAATAAAACATTAGTTTTAGGATTTAGTTAAGATTTTCATCCGTATGATACGGCATTATATGGAAAAAGAGCAGTGGTGACAGTTCGGTTTCTATTTAAGGAAATAATAGAAAAAAGTTTTCTGCCATGGTCATCATCAATACAAAAAATGTCATAACTTTAAAACTACATGGGATATTTTCAAAATTTAAAAAGCATTTATTTCATAAATAGAATTTACATTGTGATAATTAAAGGAGAAAAGGATTACAGCTATGCAGACTTTCTTTTAGTTTGGTAAGTTCAGATTTTTTACAAAGAAAATTTAAGACACAAAAATTAATCACAAAATCTTATAGTGAAAATAATTTTTTGTTTGGTAATATTTTCTTTTCTTCTACATAATTGAATTCTCTATTCAATTTCCTTTCTTTTGATATAAGATACACCAATTTTGCTTTAGACATTTATTAGACATTGTACGATAGTTAAGGTCTCCCTTAAAAAATTACCAAACTAAAAAAATGGTCTGGCACGAACGTGTAAGAAACCCCTGAAACCCCCTGGCAGGGAAAGAGTTAAAAAAACAAAAAAGTTATGCTATTTTCAAATTTTTCGAAAAAAGGCCAAAATCGGCATTTTTTCACTTTTCAAAAAAGGTCATTTTCAAAGACTGGTATTTTCTAACATAATTTACTGAGATGTCTAGAAATTGGTAAAGTTACAACAAAGTTTATAATTAATAAGCCCAATTTTTTTGAAGCCTCTACATTGATTCATTCAAAAGTAAAAAAATATTAAAAAATTGAAAACATCATTTTTTTTTCATTTTTATTTTTCGAACGGAAAAGTGTAAAATGCACAGTTTCAAAAATTCATATAAATTTATGCAACTGACATAATCATACCATACATCAAATTAAAGGTAATTTTAACAGGAACAATGAGTAATGTGAATCAATAGCATTGAAGTACATTTACATCCATTAAAATAAGTTCAAAGATACCCACCCCATTAAGTTTTCAAAAAATGAAGTTTTAAAAAAAATTATTAAAAATGCTTGGCAAAACACTATTGATCCGAAGGCATTTCAAAATGTTCTCAGATGAATCTAATTATAAAAAAATGAAATGAGAGAAATCTTATTAATGCTTAACCCCATTAAAATAGCTTTTAAAAAGTGGCATGAAATGATACACACATGTAAACATAAAAATATGTCACCTCGTCACAAAAATCAATATATTCAACATCTAACATCAAATTAAGGTATTTTTAATAAGCCTAACATTTTATGTGAATGAATTTCAACAGTTTAATCACTTTAATTGATAAAATCCTTAAAACTAGTACCCTCATAAGTACTAACACTAAGTAAACTTACTAACACGTGATAGTTAAAAATGCTAAAATTTAAAATTTCATAAAAAATTATGCAATTGACATAACTCAAATACCATACATCAAACTAAAGATAGTGTTGATCAGCACAGTAAGCATTATGAATCAATAGCATTAAAGTGTATTTACATGAATTAAATTAATTTCAAATATACTGGCCCCAAGTTATTTTTAAATAATGACGTTTTTAAAAAAAATAATTAAAAATGCTTTGCATAATACAATAGGATCAAAAGCATTTTAAAGTGTTCTCAGATATATCTAATTATTAAAAAATGAAATGTCAGAAATATCAATGCTCAACACCATAAAAAAAATATTTTATAGTTGCATGAAATGATACAAAAATTTAACAATAAATGTCACCATGTCTTGACAATCTACACTTCAAACATCATGATAAGGTTAATTTTAAACTTCTGTGAATGAATTGCAAAAAGAAACAGTTTAGCCCCTTAAATTCATAAAATTCTTTTAACTAGTACAAGTACTCAAGTACAGAACTTATAAATTATTGTTTAAAAAACTGATTAAAATTTCATTTTATTTTCCTTTTTCAATATAATGCAAGTGCAATATTTTGAACTTCACCATACCTTTCAGTTTCAGTTTGTTTAGTCTTTACCTCACTTAACTCTTAAATATTCTTGGTTTTTCCCCCTTTTTTCCACCTGATTTAGGTAGTTACAGAAATTATTTTTTTTTAAATGAATAAAACCAGGAATAGTGTAATATTATGCATATTTGTGTTCACAATTGAATAATCTATCTATTGATAGTAAATTTAAGTCTATTGTTGTAATGTAGCTTTAAATGCAATTTTTTAATGCATTTTTTTTCATGTAAAATTTGTACAGAAAATTACAACATGTCACAAACTGTATGAAGGGAAAAAAAAAGTGTTTGTAGCAAGCATAAAATCTTTATTATAGTCATCAACAGTTTCCATTTCTGTATGACATATAAAAAATTCAAAGCATTTTGCTCATAATGAAAAAATTTACACTCTTTTTAAAAAAGTATCCTTACATTCATAAAACAGCCATTTTTCCCTTTATTACAAAAAAATTATAAATTTTACCAGGGAATGATTCTATAACTAAACCTTTATTGTCAGAATATATTAAAATATTACACTTATAACCATTATTATCCTAAAAATCATTTTTCACTTGATAAAAATGTGGAAAACTATTTATTATACCATAAAATGAGACAATTTCTCTGCACATAACAAAAACAAATAATATAATTTAATTTAAAACCACACTTTAGTGAACAGTTCTTTTTTTGTTCATATTCTTTAAATAAGTTAATAANAGTAATAGTAATTTTTTTCATTCTTACTTTGTAAAATGTTAGTCGGTTATGAGTGTATACACAGTTACGAGTGGTTAGCCGAACATATTTGTCTAATCAAATCTTTCTTACCGGTACTGTTCTTTCCTCGGTTAAAATGTTGGGTCTAGAAAGATATAGTTTCATTCACTTCCTTCTAGAAACATTGGAACATATATATCACTTCCCTGATTTCTTTATTTATCTCAATATTCCTTTTTGAACTGCTCAGACTCAGAAATATAACATTTAAATCCTAAAATTTGAACTGTCTTGCACATAATTGTCATAATCCTTTGAATAGTAATAGTTCATTACATTATCACATTGCACAAGTCACATGTTCCTTAGTATATCCATGATAAGATGAAATTGAGTTTCTGAACATTGTTGATTAGGCAGGTGCATGGTAGCAACAATTATATAGGCATAGCTTCGAAGCGTCTCCAGCGGTCAGTCTGCGAATAGCAACTTATAACATGGAAGAGAAGTCTAAATTTCTTCCCCAAATCTCTGATAGTTGATTCAGCAAAAGGGACACCATAAGTCAACTCAGGTACATGGACAATGGGTGGTTGTTTAGGCCTGTAACCAGGAAAAGGCTTAGGGTGGTCTAAGGTCCCAATCTCCAGAACTATAACTGTATCTGTGAAATAAAAATATTAAGATAAAAATTAGAAATAGGCCTGTAAAAAGCAATTATCAAATGTAACATAATTAACTATAGTAAACTATTCATTTATGAAGAATTTGTATAATGGATATAAGCTTATTATACAGCAGAATGTGAAGAAATGTGTAAAATACTGATACCACCTTACAGTGTAACCAGGGTAAACAAAGTCAAATGTAATTTATTATGGACTTGGGGAAAAATTAATAATAAAATACTTACTTCATATATAATTTAAAAAAAGACAAATATATATGCTAAAATGAATTTTCTTCATTTATAGATGTATCATTTCTACTTAATAAATCAATAGATTTAGTGAACTAATTTTTTTTGGTAAAAAATTGACAACGTGGGAGAGCTTTGGAACAAAGGAAAAACACCTACCTTCGATAGTGAGCTTGTCCATCGATGAAAATAATTAAAATCTCCGTATTAATATTTTGTTATTTATTCCATTCAATAGAAGTAACTTTAAGGCTAGGAATAAAAGCGATTTCTTCGCTAAATGATGAATATTTTGCCATAATTCCAAAAAAAATGCGGCCGACTCGTCTCGGTATAATTACAAGAATACCACAATGGCGTGCGAGGATAGCGTTCCGGTAAAACAAAAACACGAGAGTCGGGCAAAATTTTTTTTTAAATTTAAATTAAGAATTCATGTCTGAAATCGTATTTTTTCCTAGTTTTATTCAATTATTTAGGGGCAAATTTTAAAAATAACATTTAAATGTGAAAAGTTGAAAAAAAAATAAAAAATTTAAGTGTCGACCAGCCTCGGTCGAAAAGTCAATGTTTTGTCCTTTGAGAGTTAAGAGTAAATTAGCACAAAGAAATTTCTGTAACTGTAAGTCATCACTTTTCTTCCCCACTTTTATTTTAAGAAATGTTTTATAAGTCTTTATTAGTCACATTAACTTCCCTACAGATTGTTTTATCAAAATAAAGTGGTGTACATACATTAGCTAAAGTAATACCGCACTTATCCAAGGCTGGAGATAAAGAATCCAGGTTCTATGTCATTGCTAAATAAACCATCAAAGAATCAGTCCCAGAAAGTGTCAAAATACTAGAAACCACATGTTCCATTTTCCTGACAAAACAATCAGGTCGGTAGTGACTTTCTGGAAACAGTTTGCAACATCTTTGTTGATCTTGTTACCCTGGACCTTGATGAAGTGTAACATGAAAATTAAACTGTATGTTCTAGGAACTGGTGAAACTGTGGCCTTTTCCTTTAGCCAGAAATGATGCACAGGGGCCAACAAGAATTTCCCCCACTGAGGAATAAGGAATATACTAGTATACTATTAAAAACATTTTTTTACTATACCATCAAAACTAGAATTATGTGTAATCTTTGGTAAGGAAGTGTTTGAAGTCAATACTTTAACATTAAAAGATTTATTATTGAACTTAAAATTTAAAACCATACTTACAATTTACAATACTTACATATTAGCTTTCTTATGATACTCAATGAAGTGTTCATTTCAGCTACTGGTACTACATCTTGGTTACCATTTCAATCAGTGCAAAGTAGCTTTGTCATCACTTTCTATTTCTCAAATTTCTGTGATGTTGTCTTTATTCATGGCATGGTCTCTAGATGAAGTATAGGAATTAATTTGGAATTTTAAACCTATTAACTATTTATTGAATTATTAATATAGTTGCATTATACTTAAACCAAGACTATAATAGGCCAACTATCTACTAAATACAAATAGTATATTTTTAATCAGAACCAGAGGATTTAACTTTGAACATTAGCTCAGATTCAGATTAGTTTTATTGATATTCATTGATAAATATCATACTAATTAATGAATTGGGTGAGTCTATGTTATCCTACTTATTTGGTATGCACAAGATTCACAGTGCAGAGCAGACATCTAAATATTATCAAGTATAATAATATTAATAAATATTTATACTAAGTAATTAATATGAATGAAAAAATTCATAATAGTTCCTAGAACTTTGAAATATATATTTGTTTCTAAAAAATATTTCATTGATATTCTATCCTAACACCCCCCGAAAAGAATGCCAGTTCCAACATTCTTTACATACTCCGTTGCCACAGGCTATCGGGAATCCATCTTGAAATCGATTCACAATTTATGCAGAAACCCGTATTGTAAATAATTATTACAGCCGTAATTTGTAAAAAAAAATATTAAATTTAACATCATTTGAGTATGTATTATGCAGTCATTTCTAAGATTATACATGTTTTTTATCGATAGACAGTCCTAAATTAAATACATCCAACTCTAATCATCTAATCAGACCCTATGTGCCAGACTCGTCCAATTGTCAATTATTATAATAATGTTACTGCGATGAGACCAGCAGTGTTGCTTAAGATAATAATATCTTTTTATTAACTAAATCAACTAAACTAAAACAGGTGTAAATCTTTTGTTTAAATGTAAATAAAACTTTAAATATATTACTTACGTATTGATTGACGTCTCAAACACGAGTAATTCCTATTAACAAAACATCTAGACCGTGGTCAAAGAACTTCGCAGTGACTCGCTCGGCTTTCCAATTTCCACGTGAAACAGCGAAAAATGGAACTGGTTAGGTTTTTCTACAGAAAATCGCGTCGCGGGAATAGTTACCACTCATTTGATTTTACAACAGTAATTTGAATATTATAATGATCTTTCTATCGGTGTGCGAAAAGTGTTACAGTTACAGCTTAGTTATTTTCATTGTTTTTCCTTCGACTTAAGTTTTCAATCTGAATTTTTAAAATGAACAAATAAAGTTAGATATACTTTCTATACATCAAACGAAAGGGTAGTCTCTGCCCTTTAATTTGATGATAACACTAAGTCCCTAATTTGAATAGCCGCGAAGCGATC
This sequence comes from Radix auricularia, assembly GCA_002072015.1. Classification (NCBI taxonomy): domain Eukaryota; kingdom Metazoa; phylum Mollusca; class Gastropoda; family Lymnaeidae; genus Radix; species Radix auricularia. Next base: position 14,007 of record MUZC01000088.1, on the reverse strand, counting down.
GGCGTTTCAAACACCTAATGGTAAAAATTCACGCGAAAAAACGCCGTAAAATTGGTCAAATCTGATACTTTAAAAACACATTAAAAATACATATGGACACAAGTTACAGATAAAAAATATAAATATTTCTGTAGATGAAGATTTGAAGTTTATTCACATATTAATTTTATTTGTGTAAGTCTCCTAGAAGTATTTTTATTTATTTTTTGAAATCTATGAAAAATGACCCCAAAACGCGTTTTTTCGCCAGTTTGGACTACCTACACTCATGATATACACAACGTTGCCGATGATGCTGATATCGAACTTGGAACTTCTTCTGCGAACAGTGAATCCAAAAGTAATAATATGTTTCCGTATAAAAATGCATTATCGATGTAAATAGTGAAGAAGCTACTGTTATGTCAAGATATTTTTATGCCATTCCACATATCGAAAAATTTAATAGACTTTATATTAGTATTGTAAGGGGAATCTTTTTTATGTAAGATATTTCTATAAAATCAAAGGGAACTAAAAATATTCTTAATGCTTATTTAAAATAAAAATTACAAGGCCAAATAAGATGACAATTTCTAACATTAAATTGGCTTTAGCACACAACACAAAATTATCAACTAATGATATTTCGATATCTTGACTCTCTGACGTGGATGAACAACTAGAAGAGAAAGATTTGTTACAACCATATATTTCTCAATTAACGGGATTCTTTCTTATCGTCGCAGTCAGTGGCGGATTTAGGTTTCTCTGCGTGGGGGGGCGAGGAGGATTTCAGGGGGGCGCCGCCAAATTTTACTACTAACCGAGCATTAAGTAAATACTAATTATTAGTAAGGTGACCATATTTTCCGGAGCTCAAAGCGGGACAGGGCGCGTAGGGAGGGGGGGTTTCCCCTAGACTTTTTTGGGGGGTTGGGGGGGGTCCCCACCCTCTACGGAAACGTTAAACGTTTTGTCAAAAATGACTGTAAGGCACTTTCCTCAAGAGCAAATACCAGTTAGAAAATTAACAGTGTGTAACCTCATTCGGTAACGGTATTTACCTTATTGCTTGAATGTGCTCATCCAGTGCAGGATGCCTAATGTTTTAATTACATGCAGACCCATTTTCATTCTCTGTATGTGCTCCTTACACAAATTTAAATGACGAATAAATACTTCTGAGAAGTTTTTAGTTCTTGTAGAAGCGTTTCATACACTTTATCACAAGAATTAGAGGAACTCTCGTGAAACTCAAAATTGCACTTGACCATTAACATTGCTTCTAGTGTTTCCACTTTTAATTGTGTTTTTTTTTCCCCGTTGTCCATATGATATTCATAGCGGAGAAAACTCTTTCAGTGACAGCGTTTGTTCCCGGGAGACACAAAACAAACTCTCAAATTTTCTGAATTTGCGCACATGGTAGATCTTTATTCTTGAAATGACGTAAGATTTCAAACCATCGACAGTCAACACTAGTCTGATAACAATTCAAATCTGCAATTTTTTCTGGTGAAGCAAATCGGCTAACGTAGCTTACTTCGTCGAAGAAGTGGTTATCATCGATGTCAACATTCCGAATCTTTTGTCCAAAAAGTTGCAGACTCTCCTGTACTTTTCCCCATGATGTTGTCTCTTTTAACGCAACCCAACTAATGCATTCAGACATTCGAATTGCTCAACCCTTTGTTTCACATATTCAAATTGCTCAAACCTCTGTTTCAGATATTCAGCACAGTTGTCGTAAAAATTTACAACTGTTCTTGTAATGTCGATTTTGCTCACCACTCCTTCCTCTTATAATTGAGTAATCCGCATACGTACTTCATTGGGCAAAAAGTTTTTAGAGCTTCTCTCAGTGCATTTGTGTATTAAATCATCCAGTGCAGAAGAGGCTTCCAATGATGTTACAGTCTGTGCCTCTATGCGCAGTTTTGTCGTATGAAACACTGCAATGATATTGTGTACGAAATAGAGCTACAATTAAGCACTGTTATTTTCAAAGAAGTTGTGGATGAGAGTGGGGCACTTCTCTTCTGACAAGAAATAAGACTTCAGTGCAGGAAACATTTTAAAGACTCTCTCCAGTGCTGGCATCAGTGATAACCATCTAGTTTTCCCATATCCTAAAATGCGCTGGTATTTTACACAGTCAAATTCGCAAAATTCTTTGAATGACTCTACACCAACAGTGTAGATGTAGAAGTAATAATAGATTTTCATAATAACTGCTTCCATATCAACTGGCAAGCAATCCCCTGCAGTTTGTATCAGATTGTGGACGATATGAGCAGCACAACCAAAACCTAACAGTTTCTTCCCGAGATCATCATGCAATGTTGCAAACACGTTGTTTCTTCCTCTCCTTTGTAGTCCCCCAAAGTTCATGTTTGCCTTGTCTGTGCAGAACCCGACAACCTTTTCTGTTAGACCATGCCTCTGAAATGCATTTACAAGGAAATTACAAATGGCCTCTGCTGTTTCTCCAGGAAGTAATTGCATGTCCAGGATTTTAATTTTAACACCTGGCAGTGGCAAACAATATCTTATTATTACAGTAAATAGCGTCACATCCTTATGGTTGGACGCGTCTGTAGACACTGTCACAAAATTCACAACATTTAATTCTGCCTTAATTTGGTTTATTATATATGGACACAGCGCATTCGGGACAAAAGCTTCACACTTTGTTCATGTGCAAGTGAATTTTGGATTTACAAACTTTTGCATCATCAGTTTGGACGCACAGTCCATCGATCTGAAGCTGTGATTATGAAAAAGCGTGTGGTACGCCAAGGTACCCTCTGCAGCAGCCAACTGAGCTTCCTTTTCACCTAACTCAGATCTTGAATAATAGTTCGTAATTGTACCTCCTAAAGATGCTGACGATTTCAGGGCGTTTTTGTGGCGATCCATATTCAGATGCTTCACTATATCTCCCCGCCCACTGTGAGCGACAGAGAACCAATAAAACTAATTGTACTAATTGTATCTTATAAAGTAAAGTATTGACTTGACTTGATCAGCGCTCTTCAATCGCAATGGGTCTTATTTTTTGTTACAAAATAATTCTTCAGTCTGTGAGGCGTTTGCAAATTGTATAGTAATGCCATTATGGATTAACGCTTATTTTTTTTTTACACGATTCAATTTTGCGTAAAAAAATATGATTGTAAAGAAAATACTGATATTTTTTAGCGCATTTTCGAGATATCCAAATCGCTATTGCACCCGTTTTGTCCGTCTGTCATCACCCTGATCACAGGATCCATAAGTCCTAGACCCATGATGTATGTATGTTTTTTGTATGTCCTGACCTGCCATTGGTGCATCAACACTCAGTTACTCGATCCGTTAAAAAACCCCGTTAAAACTACCAAAAAACTTTGCGAATCGAGAGTTAACACTGGCACAGGGAACGGCCGCCATTGCCGGAAGTCGAATAGAGCATTTTTCAAGCATTCAAGAGTGGTGCGAAGGCGTGCAAAAGAATTAGTTGTTTTTTTTTTAGTTGACGTCATTAGAATATGTGTAAAGGTTTAGAGACTTTTACGTCATCATTTGTGGTGACTTGTAGTTAGATTAAAGAGAAAATAAAAAATTTTAAAATGTAAAGAAATGACTTTTAAATTTAAAAATGTCAGGTATATTCATTACACAAGAAAATTCATAAAAATATGTCTAAAATCTAAACACAATTACTGATAACTACATAATGCTGATATCTAACATAAGTACTGATGCATAATACGAAAATGCGCTAACACGTCCTGAGTTCCTAAAGGGACCAGGCTTAACATGATTTTTTTTTTAAGTCTCGATAACAGAAAAAGCGGGACAAACGGGCGTCCCGCCGGGACAAGTGAGGGTCGGCGGGACATGAGGTCTGAAATCGGGACTGTCCCGCCTAAATCGGGACGTCTGGTCACCTTATTATTAGCCTACTAATTTAGTACATGTTCCTAATCATTGAACAAATCAAACAGAAGCAACAATATAAACACATATGTTTTCAAAATAGTGACGTAAATTCATTTCAATAGTATTATTAGTAGATGAATTGAACTTGAAAGAAACTCTGTTTGTGCGAATTATAGAGCCCTGAGAAGTGGCGGATTAAGCTTTGTCTGCGTGGGGGGCCAGGGGAATTTTAGGGGGCGCCGCAAAATTTTACTAATATCAGAGCATTGGTTAAATACTAGAGCTGTTAACGATTAATTTATATTTAATTGTTAACTTTTGAAACATTAACGATTAATTAATCCTTAATTTCGATTAAAGTTGATTAAAGCCAAAAATTTTAATAAATGATGTCATGAGTAACATTCATTTCACGCTCTTGTTGAAAATCTAAATAACACTGGCATGTCTCCTTTATATATCTACTTTTCACCAAGTACGCAAAAAAAAAGTGTGTTCACATTAATTGGTTCAAGTGATGAGCGGATCTAATTGACAATATAACCATCCGAGCTGAATAATTATTCACATGGAACTGAGAAAACTTAAACTAGTATGCTCAAAACGGTCTTGGCAAGGAATGACCTTATCGGATATTGGTGTTCATTAATTTTCCACCATTGGACAGGATTAATGGATTCAAGAACTTCCATCTCCATTTTGTAACGCAGTAATTCATCAGAAGAGAGTCGTCATTTTCTGTCTCAGTGTCAAACTCCATTACTGCCATACCAAAATGTTCGTGTAATCTTCAGGAAATTATTTATCAGCCGCATTAAAAAAAAAAAATTGTTGACTTTTTGACTTCAAATTATTTTTAAGTGATTGGTCGATTAATGGTTAAAAATAATTTAATCCTTAAAATGTTTAAGGATTAGTCGAGAAATTAATCGTTAATATCAGCAAACGTTTTCAATACTAATTATTAGCCTACTAATTTAGTAAAATTTCCAAATTAACAAACAAGTCAAACAGAAGAAACAATATAAACAGATATGTTTTCAAAATAATGACGTATATATTTATTTCAAGAGTATATATTTTTATCTAAGAAAGAAACTTAGTTTATGCGAATTTATAAAGAGCCCTGAGCCTTATTTAAATTCCATTCTACGTGAACCTAAACGATTTATAGTTGATTCAAAGTGAAAGCTCTCACATAGATCACGTTCATTAAAAATTATTGCCAATCCAGACAGACGTTCGTTTGTCATTGTTGAGCGTAAATAATTTTTGATGAGTTTCAATCATTGATAACAGGAAGATTCAAGTAAAAGTTTATAGAGTATTGACAAACAAGAGAGACCTGATGCCATTTATTTTTCAATCAAGAATGGTCGAAACTCTTTAAGTTGTAGCTCACTAGATAGTGATGAACGTTGTGATGCATGCAAATATTTAAAGGTATAATATTCAAGTATGCTTCTTCTAGGTTAATGTGTTTGTAAATTTTGCATAAACTTCAAAGAGGATCTGTATTTTCATCCAACATTTGTGATGGATCAAGTTATTAAAAAATCAAACAAAACCTTAGGCTTTATAAAAAGAAACTTTTACAAATGTAACAAAGATATAAAACTAAAATGCTATCTCACCCTGGTGAGACCTATACTACTAACTAGAATATGCATTTTCAGTATGGGACCCATCCACCAAAGAAAATATTGATAAGTTAGAACAAATCCAAAAAAGAGCTGCCAGATTCATTACTGGAGAATACTCAAAACTGACAAGAGTAACACCATTAGTTAAATCATTAAACCTTGAAACACTAGAGAATAGAAGAACCAAGAGTAAATTAGTAATTATACATAAGGCAATTAATTCTAATTTAGAAATACAACACAAAGATAACCTAATACAACCCTCAAATAGACATAAAGATAAAAACACCTTTCTTATTCCATATGCAAGAACAAACACATACAAGTTTTCTTTCTTTCCGTCCGGTATTCGGGCGTGGAATGGGTTGCCTGAAGAAACCAGGAAAGCCACCACTTTATCATCTTTTAAAACTCTAGTAAGAATACAGGACTAAACACAAACCATAGAAATACGTAGGACGCAATAATCTTCTGTACAGAAGGAGCGTCTGTAACATTAACATATAAGATAAGATAAATAGCTGCGCCCGTGAAGTCATTAAATCGATCATCTATTTAATTTAGAAGTGTATCTAAAATAGTGAAGTACTTTTTAGATTTCAAACAATTGGATCATCAGCCCTTTCATCTCTACTCAGTTCACCTGCCAAACTTTTATTTTCTGCAATTCGCATTTCTTTATATTTTGTTTTTAACATCTAGTGTGGAACAATTTTCGTTAATAAATTATTAGACATCTACTTTCAGAATTTTAAAAAGCTTGATCGCTTCTCATTTCAACAAACTTATTTCTTCCAACATCAATCAATCGTTTTGCAATTGCAATGTCAATACTCTTGAGCTGCAAGTGGCTTGATAACATGAAAATATCAACCAACTTTTGTACAAATAGCATCAGAAAAAACAAAAGAATATTTTGTTATTAAAGCAGATAGTCCCATTGCTTCTGCTCTGACACTTCCTTTATGTTATGTCGATGGCCTTGAAATTATATCTTCTAGAATGGCTAGAATAGCAGAGAATGATCCAATAACTGCATCAACTGCATGCTTACGGCCTACGGCTTGCCCATCTTGTATCAAAAAGTCATTTCAGAGTATCTACTGTTGATTCATATTGAGATTTTCGATTTTTTAAAAGAGTATGTAGACGTTGTAAACTAGACGTAAAGAATACCTTTCAGCTGTGCCAAAAACAACTGTATACATCACTGTTTACAGACATTGCTTTGATAGTGACCAAATTCAAAACATGAGTACAACAATGAACATAGATGGCATTGTATGAAGGTTTGAAGGCCACTCTTAGTTCAAGACATCACAGATGAGCCAACATATGCCTTTCCTCCTCAGATTGTGATATCAATGTCTCGCTTTTGTAATATGTAGTTCCACAACATGTCCTGATTTTGAAACTGAACGTAAAATGACATCTTATCAATTTCAAATATATCAATGGTCCGTCTAATCGATAATTACAGAAAATACATGTTCATTATCAATTACTGCCGATAATTCAGATGCAAATGATTGAATTAAATCAATCTGCACATCATGATTTAAATAAATTTCATTTTTCTTTTAAACTCTAGATGACTGTCCAAAGTGGAATCATAGTTGGCTAATAAACTTGTGATTTAACAAATATTTCAAGTATTTCTACAACTAACATCACTAAAGTCTAAAGCAAGAATTTTCTCTGTGTACTCTGAATAGCAAACCTTGTTTTGCTAAAAATCAAGAAAAACGTCACGTTTATCATTCGTTTCAATATTTCTCTATTCTTTTCCACTTAGCGACGCTCCNGGGGGGGGGGGGGCGACCCGCCCCCCCCTGCCCTATAGCTAAATCCGCCACTGGTCGCAGTTACTGCTTTTTATTTGAAAACCGAAGTTTCAATAATCAAAGATAATCAACATGATGACTATAGTGTAAAAAGTGACCTCTGGAAAATTATTGAACTTCATCAATCTAAAAAAGAAATTAAGAAACCTACACAAATAAACAACAGAAACAGTGTTTTTTGCCAAGACATAAATAAATATCAGCAGGTAAGGTTTTTGTGTGTAATGCTTTCAAAGACGTCTAGAGCTACGCTACGGAATTTGACCTTCAAAAAGGATTACAAGAGTGCCTCTTTCATTTCATTACAATCGTTTCCAGCATACGTTCTACCATCCACTCGTTGGTTCTACATGTATAGAATATTAACCAGGACATGTTCAGGACCGAAACGCGGGGCCTACCTAAGCGCGGGGCCTGGGGCAGTCGCCCTCTAACACTGCTCCTGAACTATGGGAAGTTGTTGAGTCCACTTTCGCGAAAATGTAGTTTTTTCTTTTATTAAAAACCGACTCTTCACCAATTCTCCAATTTACCGTTTAGGTAAAACCTGAAACTTTTTGAAGTTATTGAGCACACTCTCCCCACGCTAAATGACGAAAAAGATTTTTAAAATTGCCACTCATAGGGGGGGGGGGCATAGTCCAAATGTAAGTTTTTAAATTTTTTTAAATGAGCTATCTGAAACAGATTTATTTGTAGATATTGAACTTCCAGTGTCAAAGGGAGCATAACTCTATGAGTAGGTGTTGTACACTCCGGTTATGCTAAAAGGCAAAATATGTTTTGAATTGTTATAACGCGGGATTTCAACATTTAATTTTAATTTTCCACTGCGAAGCGACAGTATTTTGCACCTAGCCCGAATGCCAAATGAGAGACTACCAAAGAGACTCTTCTATGGCGAGCTCCAGCATGACCAGCGGTCCAATGGTGGATAAGAGAAACGCTTGAAAGCCTCTCTGATAGCGTTTGCAATATACCCAGACACGTGTGAAGAAGCTGCATTGGACCGGTCCACCTGGCACCAATTCATCCACGAAGGATCGGTCTCGTCAGCCATCTGCGCACACATAGGCAAAACCAGTCTCAGCAAGCTCGGAATACTAGGATGACTAGAGTGGTCCTCGTTGATTCGACGAACGAACAACATAAATATCTATCTAA
>MUZC01000276.1:254968-272992 GCA_002072015.1 Radix auricularia | reverse complement strand
AGCATGTGTGTCACAATGTTGTAGCATGTGTGTCACAATCGTGGAGCATGTGTGTCACAATCGTGGAGCATGTGTGTCACAATCGTGTAGCATGTGTGTCACAATCGTGGAGCATGTGTGTCACAATCGTGGAGCATGTGTGTCACAATCGTGGAGCATGTGTGTCACAATGTTGTAGCATGTGTGTCACAATCGTGGAGCATGTGTGTCACAATGTTGTAGCATGTGTGTCACCCACAGTCACATTAGATGAAAATGTAAGAAACTTTTTTATAATCTGGTCATTGTTTTTTGTTTTACGTCTATTTATTTTAGTGTGATCAGAAAGGAGGGATAGTTTCATAAAAATTGACTTTAATTTTTTAAAATATTTTTAAAGACATTTAAATTTAAATGTGCATCATAATCTTGTGTGTTGAGAAAGAAAATTCCTGGGAAATGTGTTTAGGTGGATTGATTCTAATTACAATTTTTCACATTGAAAAGTTGATCCATTGAAGCTATCAGTAAACTAGCCAAATATTTCAGAGTGTGCTTTAAACAACAGACATAAAGAGTAGCCCAATAATCTTCTAATAATTGATTTTAAAAAATCATACCAGAATAATTGGTACATAAGTAATTTAAACCTTAATCATTTTGTGTTATTACCCGCAATCATAAGGATTTAATTAAAGAACTAAACCAAAAAATGCTAATTATGACAATACTCAAACTAGTATATTTAATTGAATTTCAAAATACATTTGTGCTCATGGCAAAGTGCTAAATAAGGGTTATAAACTGCTAATGAAATAGTTCTAAAACGGAATACAAACTGGAAATGAAACAGTTATAAATAAGAAATATAAAATGCCAATGAAATAGTTCTAAATTAGGAATAAAAACTGCCTATATCATTGCTTTGGCTGATGAACAGTTTTGGAAAAAAATTATTTCGTCGTCGGCATCCTTCCGTCTCGTGAGACGATGGTGCATCACCGTTGGTTTGGGTTGCATTATCTCGAGTGGCTGTGCAGTCCTATCCTTGAGTGACAGTCTTTACCACAGTTTTTACACACGAGTTCTGTGCTTCCCAATGTTTTGGCCTTTCTCCTAGCTCTTCTGTATGCAGCCTCCTCCATTCTTCGCTCCTCGGCTACAATGACGCCCTCTTTGACAACTGTGCGCCACGTAGATCGGTATTCTGCCTTACACTCCCAGTCGCTTGTAAGTATTCTGGCTGCTTTCATGTCCCTTTGGCTGACATATTTAAATCGCAGAATTGGGCGACCTGTTTTCCTGTTTCCCGAAGCAAGTTCACCATATAGAAGGTCCTTCGGGATGCGGCCAGGGCTCATTCTTTTAACAAGTCCTAGCAATCTGAGGCGTCTTTAACTAAATATCTTATCTTAGATATACAGACGCTCCTTCTATGCAGAAGATAATTGCGTCCACAGACCATGAGAAATGATCTGTTGGCAAATATTTAGAATTAGTACATGCTTTGAGTATTGACATGCATTAGGACCTCACTATTGGGCAATATTTCTTGCCATTTAATATCAAGGATGCGACGCAGGCATCTCAATTTGAATCTATTAAGCTTGCACTCTTGGGATGTATAAGTGGTCCATGTCTCGCTCCCATATAGTAGTGTACTGATGACACAGTTTGGTTTTCTCCTTTAACTTGTTGTTTTGCCAGACCCACTTATTTAATTTAGCCATTGTGACAGCTGCCTTGCCAATTCTGCTGTTTATTTTCTCTTCAATGGACTGTGTATTGGAGACCTTGGACCCCAAGTAGGTGAAGCTGTCCACAACGTCCAAGTTTTCATTATCGATATTTATGGTAGGTGGAGGTCGAGGGTCTTGGGCCATGATGTTTGTCAATTTTTATTAATTGTATTTTTTTTTTTAGTTACAAGCCAGCATTTTCCAACCTTCTTTTATATAAATTATCATTTTATTATTATTATTATTAAGTACTTATTAGTACCATTTTCCATTGTGTATCAATAACCATAATAAAATGTTTGGTGTTTATTGCTTTAAAAGTACTTGGTATCCTACAGATTGCTTGTTGACGACTGATTAAAAGCTTTTTTATAAGCCTGATTGCAGTCTCACCCCTCATTTTGTTCAGTGCGGAACTTAAAAGGGGTAAGTCATCTGGATTTGACAACATCCCCGCTGAATTGCTAAAACATGTAGGAGCAGAAGTAACGAAAGCCCTAAAAAAATTCTGCCAGAAAATACTTGAAAATGGTATGGCCCAAGGATTGAACGCAGTCACTGATCATACCATTACCTAAGAAAGGCAATACGAAAAAATGCCAAAATCATAGAACAATCAGTCACCCTAACAAAGTATTCCTAAAATTTTCCTCAGCTTGCTAAAGTCAATATCCGATGAACTACTGGCAGAAGACCAGGCAGGTTTCAGACCAGGCAGAAGCACAATCGAGCAGATCTTAAATTGTCACCTACTCATAGAAACACATCTACAGTACAATCTCGAACTCCATCACAACTTTATAGATTTCAAGAAAGAACAAAAACATTTGCTTGCCAACAAAGCTCAGGCTATACACAGCTCTCATTAAAACCATTGTCCTTTATGGATGTGAGACCTGGGCACTAATGGCAACCACGAAAAGCAAGCTGAAGGCAAATGAAAATAAGTTGTGAGGAAAATTTCCAGATCTCCTATTTAGAACATTACCGCAATATCTGGGACAAAATAAATTCTTTTGCAGGTCGTAAATAAATGATTATAACAATAATTAAGAGACGCAAGATGGCACGGTTCGGTCATGTACTGCTACATGTAAGATGGCATGGTTCGGTCATGTACTGCTACATGTAAGATGGCATGGTTCGGTCATGTACTGCTACATATAAGATGGCATGGTTCGGTCATGTACTGCTACATGTAAGATGGCATGGTTCGGTCATGTACTGCTACATGTAAGATGGCATGGTTCGGTCATGTACTGCGATGATACCTTGACAAAAAGTATCCTTCAATGCACAGTAGAAGGGGGGCCGGCGAAGAGGGTGACTACGGAAGAGCTGGATTGACAACATGACATAAAGGAAAGGACGGGGATAGGATTGAGTGAACTACTGGCCGCCGCTCAAGATAGGCAACTGTGGAGATCGTTATCTGTTGCAGTCTTTTATGCGCTCCCCCCCAACAATCACGGAACTGATGATGATTGGTAACTTTATAGTTTTAACCAGAATTTTTAAAAGGCCTTTATGAAAACAATATTTTAAATTCATTAAAAAGTTATCAAAAAATACTTAAATTATATTTCTGTGAATTTGATTTCAAATTTAAAAGAATAAAAAAGTATAAAATATAAAAGTAAAAGCCCCAGCTGAATTAAATTCATTGAAATAATTTGAGCTATAAACCAATTAGTGAATAACTTGGTGTTGTCGATGAATCTAAGTCAACTAACGTAGGCTACACCAATTGAGGTTTTAGTTCATAAATCAAATAGGTGAATAAAGCGGGGCTCTGTGATATGTTACTAAAACAAACTAATACACTCAAATTGCGCGTGCTTTCGCTTGTATGCGCGTATGTATTAGCGCATGTGATTATTCGTTTCGTTTTATTTTTTGTGTGAGTCAGCGTTTTTTTGTGTAAATGCCAGTTTTGCGATTGTTTGCACGTGATTGTGCGTTTATGCGTGAATGTGCTCACGTGCTGGTTTTCATGTGCGTTTCTATTTCTGTTTTTTTTAATGTTAGTATGCTCATTTGTGTCTTTGTGTGTGCGTTTCTACGTGTGCGTGTGCGCTTTTTTTGTAATTTATTTGTCCAATACTCTTTAAACACATGAGCAGTCCATAGACAGATCTGTCATTTTGGAGACAGACAGTAGGTGATATCCTGGCATGTGGCGGAAAAATAATTGTTCACTTCATCACTGGTCACACAGGAACGCCTTACTGGCGAGAAAAAAATCAGCTGAGTCCAAACGCGACCGCCCGATTATCCAGCTGAGGGTTAAATCGTGACTTATAAACACTTCCGAGTGAAGTGGCTCAAAAGCTTGACTTCTCAAGATTCGGCCAGAAGAGTTGACCAGTTCAAGCAAGAAGTATCCATAGTTCCTGTGCATTCCGCCAGAAAGAATGCTCTAGTGATAACTGAAATTACTACACAATCTTGTTGCATGTGTGCAGAGGCGTAACAACAACTTGGCATCGGGCCAGTTGCCAAGGGTTAATCCTTCTATTTAGTATTTCCCTATCTTTTGGATTTGTTCAAATATCCATTTGTAAAGGGCGCCGAAAATAAATTAGCCAAGGGCGCGGAAAACTCAGTTGCGCTTCTGTATGTGTACCACCCACAGAGATATTTGATGGAGCCAAATAAAGTCAACATTTGTGCAATTTGGTAATGGTATTTATTTAAACAGACTCGAGGGATAGTTTTCTAAAAATTTATTTTAATAAAACATAAATATTTTAAATTTACGTCATAATCATGCGTGTAAAATAAAATTGCTGGAGAGTGTGTTTAAATGGATTGCTTCTTATAATCTGGGGAGTGTGTTTAAATGGATTGCTTCATATAATCTGGGGAGTGTGTTTAAATGGATTGCTTCTTATAATCTAAATACATTTTTCAGAGTGCAAAGCTTTTGTTTTTTTATTTGAAGCAATCGGTAAACTGGCAAACATTTACAACCACAAAGATAAAAAAAATAGCCTAATAATGTTAAAATAATATTGCCAAAGACATATCCAAATGATTGATGTGTTGGTTTTCTGTTGTTTTTTTTGACATAAAGAACCTCACAATCATATCAAGTTTTATCAAAGAAATTAAATCCATAACTGTAAATTATGACCACGGCCAAATGAACATTGAAGCCAAAGAAAATAATTCTTTTTTTAAAAAAAGGAATAAAAACTGCTAAAATGAATATTACAAATAACAACTGCCCTACTAACTATTAGTTTGGGTGATGAACAGTTTTGGATCAATTATAATTGACAAAATTTATTTCAAATGTTGGTGTTAGGTATTCGGTAAAATATATGTCAATAATGTTTTCTGTGGTGAAATGTCAGGTTACACATTCAAATTATGTAACATCAATATTTACATGTACAGTAGAAACAAGTCTGCTTATCAATTGATAGCATAATAGTCAAGTGAAAAGCCATTAATTTCAAGCAAAGCTTTAAGATTAGTTTTAAAAGAGCTCTGTAAATTTTTTAAGTAGGGCTGCAGAAATTAACAATTAATTTCTCGATTAATTGGTAATTTTTTAATCAGTTAAAATTATTTTAAAATAGCGATTAAAAAGAAAATGTTGTTCTTTTCTCCAAATTTCAATTTATTAATAAATAATTAATAGTTTTTTGTTTTTTTTATGTACAAACTTCTTCATTAAAAAAAAAAGATTTTTAAAGTGTTGACTTTAAAAAAAGCTGGAAAATGATATAAAAAATTTAAACATTTTAAAAAACTTAATTAACAATAACAAAATTTAAATTCATTGACATTATATTGAAGTACTTATATTTCAATATATCTCCCAACAGAATTATATTTTTTCTTTTTAAATACTAATGTTATGAGCATTTTTTTAAAAATGGTTTGAAAGGCCACAAAATGTGAGGGAAAACCACATAGTGAAAAAAGTGATTATGAGGTCTTAGAAAAAAATCATAACATTTGAGCCACTAGGGATAAAAAGGTGACCTTTATGTTTTTGTTAATCATCTAACAATTTCTATACAGCTGTATTACTTTTATATTCTTAAAATTAATTTGAAATTTTCATTCAAGTCCCTAAACTTAAATGAGTTATTTTTTATTGATAACTATGTTTTAAAAATGTATACTGATTTTTTAAATTACTTTTATAGTTCAATATTAAATTAAACTAAAATTTGTAATATGTTAATTACAAATCCTGATTCTTTTTTTAAAAATATTTCAACAAATAAATTTTTTTTGTAATAGGTTTTCAAATATAATTTTTTTCCAACTCATTGGACCTTTATGACTTTATGTAACATTCTTTAAAATAACACTTGAGAAATAAGACTTAGCAATACTTTCCATTGTTAAAATGCAGTTTTTTCCCATTGTTTGCATAACTTTGATATCATTTTTTTGTGTGGATTTTAAAAACATTTAGTTCAGAATGTTGTTATTTTTTAAAATGTCTTAGAGACAGAGGAAATAACTCAATACAACAAAAAATTTCAATAGCCTGTTTTTGTTACTTGAAATTTTCAGTTAAATGACATCATAAATCTTATTTTTTTTAGCTTTAATCAAAATTATCGATGATTAAATACATGTAGTTCATTTGTCAAAAGTTAAGTATTAAATTTAAATTAATCCATAGCAGCCCTATTTTAAAGTCATCCAAAGTAAAATTGTTAAACTTCTTTGGCGGCGGGATAGAAGGCAGATAACAGGTGTCATGCATTTGCTTCATAAATTATGATGGATTAAAGCTCTTCGACAGTTGTGTACCAAACCAATGGCTACACAATGGTGATGTTACAGTTCTTTAATGCCAGGTAAGGAGTAACTCCTTTATTGTTACTCATGAATAAATCAGTAGCACTCAGGATAAAGGTTACACAGTCCTTAAAAAAACTCAGAATGACATCCATAATTAGTTTATGCCTTCATTGACCATCAGCTTCCCAAAGTTTAAAAAAAAAAAAAAACCAACTAGGCCAACATCTTATTTGAAGATGTTAATACAATAGTCCATGACTGTTTAGATAGTCAGTTCATGTTAATACTGATACTAGGGAGCACAACATTACATGTTGACAACAGGCTTTTAAAAAAAAAACCCAAAAATTCAGTTGTGATTGTAAGAGCTAAAATGCTTCAGAAAAATTTAGTTAAACCAACTTTCTTGGCAAGGTGATATCAAATTAAGAATCAAATATTTCATATTTATAAACTATGATTATTATAGAACGAGTTGTGTAACTATCAGTTTTACAGTAGTGAATTCATTCAAACAAACATGGCCGGCATCTTTTAGAGAAGTGAGCAAAGAAAAGCTATATAAAGAATGTGGTATTATAAATTCTGTGACCTAATTCCGGTGAGTGACCTAATTCTGGGTGACCTAATTCTATGTAGCCTCAGTTGTCTTGAGAATGTTTTTGCAGCTGAGAAATGAAAAAAGTTAGTATCTCAGGGTTAGGGATGTAACAAATATCTTATCTGAGAAATGAAACAGGGTAACGTGTCAGAATTAAGATGTAACAAATATATCCCTGGAATTATTGTAAAAAAAAATGCACGATTTGGTCAAAAATATGAACATCTTTTAAAACAATTTAAGAATTGCATTTAGACAGGTCTCATGAAATATTGGTGTAACAACTATAGTGTGTTTCAGTAAGATTACATCACATGCAGTAGGAGAATTAATAATATCAAATATTATTTGTACAAGAAACAAAACAAAAAAGCCATAGCAAGAATTAACAATGAACTTAAAATATATTTGTGTAGAAATGTTGACCTTTGAACTCTGATGCTGACTTTAAGTCTATCCTACTCATTGCACCAGATCTAGTGACATTATAAAATACCTTACTTCGCTTAACACTGAAATGGATTCTTTTAATGATTCTAATTTCAATCTGTCAAAATAAAACAGATCTGATCTTTCTATTTGTTTCATGTTCAATATTGACTAGTTTATTAGCGGCTTCCCTTTTTAATAGGTTATATCCATACTAAATACCATATATGTGTTAATAACGTTATAGATTTTTAAAAAAAATTATAACACTGTAGGCCTTTATAAATAAAAAAAAAATATTTTTAAATGCATTCCAAAACATAAGCAAGCACTCCCTATATTGTATTTCTGTGTATTTGATTCAATTTTAAAAAATAAATATACATATTCAGTGTTGAAAATATAAAAGCGGCAGCTCAATCAAACTCAATGCCATAAATTGAGCTATAAACCAATGAATGAAAAACTTGATTTTGTATACAAACGCAACTCAACTAGTATTCACTAATTGATGTTGCAGTTTTATCAAAAAATCAATGAAACATTTTGAGGTTAATAACATAAAAAAATAATTTAAAAAGATTTTTTATGGAAATTCGATGAGCATTAAAATGATATCTTTGGATAAAATGTATGATTAATATTCTGGGAAAATGCATTTAAATGATTTGATTTCAAAGTTTTGATTTCATAATAACAAACACATTTCTGAACAAATCTAATGACTGTCTGACTCAAGCTTGTCAATAGCTGGAGATGAAATGTGTAATGGTGTTAAAAAAGAAATAGATAACAACACATATCCAGGCACTTGGGGAGGGACTTTCTAACCAATGATTAAGCTACAAACTAAAAATCTGGACATTTAGACCTAAATTGGAAGTAGGATGGAACTACCAACACCTAATAAAAATATAAATAAATTTTGATCCAAAGTTAGACCCATATGTACAGTTATGATGAGAGTGGTACATCACAAGGGGTCTGCTTATAAATACATTGTTACATAAACGTTGAAACAATGATAGTTGAAATGACACCAGTTTTTTTTGTTGGAATGATTACAATAATAGAGACGATGTAAATCTCATAATATCATGTGGGAGGGAAGAAACCTCAAATACTGTTTAGTCAATAGACTGACTTCCCCTTCACTTCAGATGTGATCTGAATTTGGTATTCAATATACTGAAATTTTCTTTGCTTCAGATCTTGATAGTGAAAAAAAAAAACCCCTACCTTTATGCGTGATTCAGATCATAATAATGTATTCAATATTTATTTTTGATTGGCTCAATAGTAGAAGGCAATCAAAATATAATAGACATGGACATGCTAGTAATAATCTCAAGAGGAAGGACATGCCAGATATCGTACTTTCTTTTTGGGTTACATTACAGTTACAATTTTAAATACAAATTCATTCATTGTAAACACAACTTAACATTTATTTATACTTGGTTAAGTTCATTTATCTAGCAATCACTGCAGTTCTCCTGACCGTTAATGAAAATAAATAAGACTTCATTTTATAATAAAATCCAGATAGAACATTTTAACACTGGATTTCAGATTACAACTTTTGAAAAATCTAAAATATAAAAAAAATACTTGGGAAATAACCTTTTCATTTAAGTTATAACCCATCTGTGGTAACATTAAACAGTTGTTGTAAGTATCAAAGATTCTTAAATTCTATGGTAACCATGGTAACCAATGTTCCCTCTAAGGTTTGTCTGTCTATGTGAAAATAACAAACTTGTGCAAAAGTTGCCCCGCATCAATTTTTTCTCAAAATTGTGGATGCCACAAACAAAGATATTATAAAATACTAGTCAACATTTGCTGCCCTGTAATTTGAAATCGCTGGCATTGTTTAGATATCTGCGCAGCCATGAAGCTGTGCAGATTAAAGGGAACATTGATGGCAGTCCATGACTTTTGACATTAAAAACAAAACCAATATCAAATTTTGGGTAAAAAATAAAGATATTGTCAATTTAGCTAGTTTCACTTTTGAGTTGAAAAACATTTATGGGGAATAAGAAAAATTTATCTGGAATTAATTTGAACCTATCCTTTTAGCACATTTTTCAAAAGTTTCTCTAAAAGAAAAAAATTAGTGGATATCAAAGTTCTCATATTGAAATATGATAATTTACAGCCATAACTATTTTATCTGATAGATTAGTACAGCCCTGACTATATTATCTGATAGATTAGTACAGCCCTGACTATATTATCTGATAGATTAGTACAGCCCTGACTATTTTATCTGATAGATAAAGATTAGTATCATTCTAACCTAAAATATTAATTTCAACACAATAATGTCTGTTTACGGTTAATCTTCATGACTACATGATGATCACACTTCTATAACTTCCTTACTTTTTTTTTCAAACACTGCTCCACGCATACTTATTTACACACTCTTGGACCGTTCCATTATTACATACTTCAGTCATTCCATCCAGTAAAAATCATGTCACTTAAAACAAATAAAATAGGTGGTGTTCAAACAAGAAGAGCTCTAACTAATCATCTATAGGGCAACACAGTTGCCATTACTTTTCTGCCTGGGTTTTTTGTACAAATAAGCTTTGACGACTTCATGGAAAACTTCGTCTAGTCCTTCCCTCGTCAGGGCGGAGCATTCCAAGTATTTATTGGCTTTTATAGATTTACCGATTTTCTCGCCTTCAGCTTTTGTAACCACCTGGAATACAAAAATTATAAAAAGGTATTGTTGCCAATTGGATATAGAAATCATGAAATTTTAAAGTTAATCTAGCTGTTATGCTTATTCAACCTAAATGCTGTATACATTTTTATTAATCTTCCATGTGTGCCAAAACATATACAAATTGACCCTACCAAAACATACAAATTGACCCTACCAAAACATATAAATTGACCCTATCAAAACATATAAATTGACCTTCCCAAAACATATCCATATTGACCCTCCCAAAACATACACAAATTGACCCTACCAAAACATATAAATTGACCCTATCAAAACATTTAAATTGACCCTATCAAAACATATAAATTGACCTTATCAAATCATTTAAATTGACGCTATCAAAACATATAAATTGACCCTCCCAAAACATATATAAATTCTTTCTTTTGAACTTTAAACAATCTACTATCTTTTTAAGAAAAATTGCAGCATATCATTTCTTCATTGATGGAACACATGATTGTCTTGTATAAAGTCTTAGTTAGTACCGTAACTCTCATTCTTTCATTGTTATGAACAAAAGTCATTACTTCCTTATCCAGCCACCCCACTAGATTATGGCTAAAATGAGGCTAGGTTTTCTGTATTTTAATGTTTTCTGTATTTTAAAGTTTTCTGCAACCTCATCTTGCCAAATCTAATGCCAGGATTAAAGTTTGATTTATTAAAATAAATTTTATCTGGTAAAAATCTGTGACAGTAATTTAAGAAACTCTCAGCAGAAGCCTCTGTATTTCTCCATTTGTTTATTTCCTAGTCTTTTTTTAAATGAACCCTCCCCTCCCTCCACTCAAACTTTATACTCAATGTGTCTGTATCTGTTCAGCGCAGATACAGTTTTCTCAATTGTTTTTATAGGACAGAGGTATTATCCTTACCCTTATATTATGATCCTAACTTAAGGCTTATCGAAATGAATTTATTGAAATAATATTAGATGTCAATGGACTTCATTTGGAGATTGTTAGATTTATATGGTATATTTAAAAAAAAATTCATATTGAATGGTAATTTTTTAAGTGTCAGATTGAACTGGAATTAAATTGAAATAATTTCAAAATTTAAATGTCATTTTATGAAATAATATCTGATGAAAATAGTTTATTTTACGAAGTATTATCTTTTTAGATTTCTTTTCTTTTCACTAGTTTTAGAGACATTATTTTAGTCCAACTTACCTTTTTACCATCGTTCTGTTTGGTTTTGCTTTGTCTTATATCTAACTTTGTTCCAACAAGAATGATTGGTGAATGTGGGCAATGATAATGGATTTCTGGATACCACTGAGATTAAATGAGAACAAAAAATCTTGATGTCACTTGTAAATTCTTTTATATGAAAATTGACAGCTTTTTATTTTAAAAAATATTAAAATACATTTAGTTAACTGTTTGGTAATTCAATGAGACAAAATGTCTAGAGGTCACTGGTAAATTTTTAATTAGAAAATTGACCTTTCTTATTTTTAAATTGTAATATTAAAATATAATGGTTAAATGTGAGGTAATACATTTTAAAAAATCATGTTAAGCCTGGTCCCTTTTGGAACTCAGGACGTGTTAGCGCATTTTCGTATTATGTATCAGTACTTATGTTAGATATCAGCATTATGTAGTTATCAGTAATTGTGTTTAGATTTTAGACATATTTTTATGAATTTTCTTGTGTAATGAATATACTTGACATTTTTTTAAATTTAAAAGTCATTTCTTTACATTTTAAAAAAATGTATTTTCTCTCTAATCTAACTACAAGTCACCACAAATGATGACATAAAACTCTCTAAACTTTTACACATATTCTAATGACGTCAAAAAAAAAAAAAAACTAATTCTTTTGCACGCTTTCGCACCACTCTTTAATGCTTGAAAAATGATGTATTCGACTTCCGGCAATGGCGGCCGTTCCCTGCGCCAGTGTTACCTCTCGATTCGCAAAGTTTTTTGGTAGTTTTAACGGGTTTTTTTTAACGGATCGAGTAACTGAGTGTTGATGCACAAATGGCAGGTCAGGACATACAAAAAACATATATACATCATGGGTCTAGGACTTATGGATGCTGTGATCAAGGGTGATGACGGACGGACGGACGGACAAAACGGGTGCAATAGCGCATTCGACATCTCGAAAATGCGCTAAAAATGTATAGATGTACTTAAATTTATAGTAACCATATTTATAACAAACAAACAGATTCACTACTATTAACACTTTATAGACTGGCTCAACTTCTCACCTTTGCCTTGATATTATCTGCACTCGCTTTGTTACATAAAGAAAAACATAATATGAAACAGTCCTGTGGAAGAAAGTAAATACATATTTTTTATTTATCTTGAATAACATTCTTAAATATGAAGATCTACATAATAATATTCTTAATATATAAATTATAATTAAGACGAATATAATCTTGTTGCGGTTTATTAAACAATATGTTGTGTATATTTATTTAAAGCATGGGGTATTTTTATTTATTCTTCTCCGTTTCATTTGTTTCAAGCTAAGATAAAGGGCAACAATTGGAGGAAATGACAAAGTTTCATGACTTACTGCCCCTGGGTAAGACAAAGGCCGTAATCTATCGTAATCTTCTTGACCGGCTGTGTCCCAGAGTCCGAGGCTGATGACCTTACCCTCCACTGTCATGTCTATTGTTGTGTTATCAAATCTGAGATAATATTATAATAAATTGATTATTTATATTGCAATGTACTGCAGTGCTCACACCGCTTCACAAGGGCTGGTCTTGGCAATTGGGGGGCCCTATGTGGCTTAGTATGCAAAGCAGATTGCTCATGAAAGCAAGGGGCCCACTACGGCCGCATAGGTTGCAGTGGCCTAAGACCAACACTGGCTTCATGTATATAATGTAACACACATATAATTATATATGCATTTAATGTGTAACATTCAAATCCTAACTACAGCGTACAAGAGCCTTACAGGTGCACATAAGTTACTTTTATCGTTTAAAGAAATGTTTGATTTTGAAAGACAGACAATGAACCTTTAAACACAACTAATAACTGACTCTCCTTTCCCAAACAATTTTTAAAATGAATTTTTCCATTGGCTGATTTTATTTATTATCATTTCACATAATTCCTTTTTAAAACTAGAGGAAGTCAAACTCCAACTCATTTATAGAGACTTGTTACTAAATAGTTAATAATTACCATTCGAAACATGATATTTGAAGTAAATCCTAATATCAAAATTACCATCTCAAATCTGATATTTGAAGTAAATCCTATCATTACAATTACCATTGCAAATCCATATTTAGAGTAGATCCCTAAGTTCAATCATTACAGAGTATAAAAGACCTAGCATAATGAAGTTCTTCAGTAACAGATTTGTTTAAAATATGGGCCAATATAATTGTAATCCAAACCATCTTTACCACTAATATTCACCAAACCATTTCACCAAGTAAATCTTCAACAAACCATCTTCACAAAACAAATTTTCACCAAATCATCTTCACAAACTTTTCTTCACTGCACCAATTAAATTATTTTTTGTTTTTTAAAATACATTTAAAATTTTTTTATTTTGAGTATAATTTACGAGATGACCAAATTTGAAACAATGGAAAGGATAAACAGGGTAAGTGGTGTTTAAACTATAAAAAAACTTATCCCATTAGGTAAATTAGCTTGGTGAAGATTATGGCACTGAGGTAAATAAATGTCATATGATTCTTTCAAAGTATGAATGTCTTATGATTCTGTCAACGTATGAATGTCATATGATTCTGTCAATGTATGAATGTCATATGATTCTGTCAACGTAAGAATGTCCACCGCTGACTTCAAGTGTTCAACACCCAATAACTAATGTCTGTGACGCCCATAACTTACACTGTTGGGACGTAATCTTCCGGAAATGTACCTTCACAATAACTGGTCAACATAGAGGTCTTTCCTACAGCACTGGAAAATTTAAAAAAAATATGTTTTTATTCATAAATGTAGTCTTACAAAACTGATAGACTTATTTGTAATCATCAAATAAACAATAATCTCTCATTGCTGCTTCCTTTACTCTAAAACTGTTTTAGATGAAACTTACAATGAAACCATCTAAAAATTATTATTATTTTTTTTTAAACATAGAATTGAACTAGATGTCAAAGAATCTAAACTCTACAATAACACTGAAGAATTTAGCCACTGAACTAAATACAAATATATTTTTAATTAGGCTTGAATTTTTTACAATCAGATTAAAAGGAAGACCAACAATTATCAGACATGTTTACTGGAGAATTTTCTTACAATTCGGCTCATGAGTTAGATATAGGTTGCTGAATTTAAGCTCAATGGGGTCAAGCTCAAGTTTAAGCTCAATGAGGTCAAGCTCAAGTTTAAGCTCAATGAGGTCAAGCTCAAGTTTAAGCTCAATGAGGTCAAGCTCAAGTTTAAGCTTATTGAGGTCAAGCTCAAGTTTAAGCTCAATGTGGTCAAGCTCAAGTTTAAGCTCAATGGGGTCAAGCTCAAGTTTAAGCTCACCAACCTATATAGAATAGACTAGAATTTAAAAGAAAAGATTTTTTTTCAGGAGGGAATTTGATCAAATTTAGAAAGCAGTTTAAGTTTAAGTCCAAGATTGGTATCTTTTTATATTTTGTTTTCAAAATTAAAATATTGTACAAATATTTATTTCTTTAACATCTTATGTTACCAGAAGTGATCATATGTTATAAGTCTCTCAACTAATCAAGTAGTAAGTTTCATGATGTGGGTAAAGAAGCTAGTTTCCACAATGGTAAAGTGCCTATAGACTTCTGCAGTTTAGTGACCCATTATAATATAATATTCGACAATTTCAAAATTACAGATTGATATCTACACTAATTAGTGATCAATGTGGTGAAATAAAAGTTTTTAAGATTCCACAACAAAGACTACACACATTTTTATACCATCTTCTTCCCATCACAAAACATCCATTTAGTACATTTTCCTTATAATTGACATCACAATACATCCTTGTGTACTACATCTTCTCTATCATTGACATCACAATACATCCTTGTGTTCAACATCTTCTCTATCATTGACATCACAATACATCCGTGTGTTCAACATCTTCTCTATCATTGACATCACAATACATCCTTGTGTTCAACATCTTCTCTATCATTGACATCACAATACATCCATGTGTTCAACATCTTCTCTATCATTGACATCACAATACATCCTTGTGTACAACATCTTCTCTATCATTGACATCACAATACATCCTTGTGTTCAACATCTTCTCTATCATTGACATCACAATACATCATTGTGTTACATCTTCCCTATCAGTAACATCACAATACATCCTTGTGTACTACATCTTCTCTATCATTGACATCACAATACATCCTTGTGTTCAACATCTTCTCTATCAGTAACATCACAATACATCCTTGTGTTACATCTTCTCTATCAGTAACATCACAATACATCCTTGTGTTACAACATCTTCTCTATCATTGACATCACAATACATCCTTGTGTTACATCTTTCCTATCAGTAACATCACAATACATCCTTGTGTAACATCTTTCTTATAAGTAACATCACAATACATCCTTGTGGTACATCTTTCCTATCAGTAACATCACAATACATCCTTGTGTTACATCTTTCCTATCAGTAACATCACAATACATCCTTGTGTTCAACATCTTCTCTATCATTGACATCACAATACATCCTTGTGGTACATGTTTCCTATCAGTAACATCACAATACATCCGTGTGTTACATCTTCCCTATCAGTAACATCACAATACATCCTTGTGGTACATGTTTCCTATCAGTAACATCACAATACATCCTTGTGTTCAACATCTTTGCTATCAGTAACATCACAACACATCCTTGTGTTGAAAAACAACATCGTATTTCCACGTGTTCCCACATCCTATCTCCCCGCTCAGGATCTCCAACTAGAAACAACTGTAGACTCGTATTATCTGAGCTAACATCAACAATTGTTTCAATGGCTTCATTCATGGCCCGACATAATAGTAAAACTTGGCATTGTTATCTTCACATCAGGATGTGATGTTTAAGTATTTCCACCAACTATTTTTTAAGTATTTCCACCAACAAGTTTAAGTATTTCCACCAACTAGTTTAAGTATCTCCATCATATAGTTTAAGTATTTCCACCAATTATTTTTAAAGTATTTCCACCAAATAGTTTAAATTAAGTATTTCCACAAAATAGTTTAAGGATCTCCACCATATAGACTATATGTTATTCCAGGATATACTTCAAACAATAAGTCACATCTCTTCTCCCCCCTCCCAAAACACATGCACACATAAACAGACACACCCTGACAGCGTTGGTAAAGAGTTTGTCACCCTTGATGACACAAATATTTGACAGCCGTCAGGAACACTTGAAGCTCTATAAGTCAAGGACTTAAATAACAAGGGCGAATACTCGGGTGCAATCAGATCTTATCTTGTTTTAAGACTCCAATTTCACGGTAGCTTCCCTTACTTTTTATCACCAATCTCTACGAGTAGAGTTATGGGTCTTTAGTTTTTCTATTCAACGACATTGCATGATGTGACAACATAGCACGACTTAAATGTCAACACTACCACATAGCACGACCTTAAATGTCAACACTACCACATAGCAGGACCTTAAATGTCAACACTACCACATAGCACGACCTTGAATGTCAACACTACCACATAGCAGGACCTTAAATGTCAACAATACCACATAGCAGGACCTTAAATGTCATCACTACCACATAGCACGACCTAAAATGTCAACACTACCACATAGCAGGACCTTAAATGTCATCACTACCACATAGCACGACCTTAAATGTCATCACTACCACATAGCACGACCTTAAATGTCAACACTACCACATAGCACGACCTTAAAAGTCAACACTACCACATAGCACGACCTTAAATGTCATCACTACAACATAGCAGGACCTTAAATGTCATCACTACCACAAAGCACGACCTTAAATGTCAACACTACCACATAGCACGACCTTAAATGTCAACACTACCACATAGCAGGACCTTAAATGTCAACACTACCACATAGCACGACCTTGAATGTCAACACTACCACATAGCA
Source organism: Radix auricularia (assembly GCA_002072015.1). Classification (NCBI taxonomy): domain Eukaryota; kingdom Metazoa; phylum Mollusca; class Gastropoda; family Lymnaeidae; genus Radix; species Radix auricularia. The sequence goes on along the minus strand of MUZC01000276.1, from coordinate 255,596 downwards.
CGACCTTAAATTTCAACACTACCACATAGCAGGACCTTAAATGTCAACACTACCACATAGCAGGACATTAAATGTCATCACTACCACATAGCACGACCTTAAATGTCAACACTACCACATAGCAGGACCTTAAATGTCATCACTACCACATAGCACGACCTTAAATGTCAACACTACCACATAGCACGACCTTAAATGAAATCACTACCACATAGCACGACCTTAAATGTCATCACTACCACATAGCACGACCTTAAATGTCATCACTACCACATAGCACGACCTTAAATGTCAACACTAGCACATAGCACGACCTTAAATGTCATCAACACTACCACATAGCACGACCTTAAATGTCATCACTACCACATAGCACGACCTTAAATGTCAACACCATTACATAGCACGTCCTTAAATGTCAACACTACCACATAGCACGACCCTAAATGTCATAACTACCACATAGCAAGACCTTAAATGTCAACACTACCACATAGCACGACCTTAAATGTAAATACTATCACATAGCACGACCTTAAATGTCAACACTACCACATAGCACGACCTTAAATGTCAACACTACCACATAGCACGACCTTAAATGTCAACACTACCACATAGCACGACC
>MUZC01000276.1:225920-239737 GCA_002072015.1 Radix auricularia | reverse complement strand
CACAGTGGTGGTGTCAAAGGTCAATAATACCTGTTTCCTGCAATAAATACTACTGATACTATCACAAGGGGTGACACCATCACAAGGGGTGACACCATCACAAGGGGTGATACTATCACAAGGGGTGACACCATCACAAGGGGTGATACTATCACAAGGGGTGACACCATCACAAGAGGTGACACTATCACAAGACGTGACACCATCACAAGGGGTGACACCATCACAAGGGGTGACACCATCACAAGGGGTGACACCTTTACAAGAGGTGACACTATCACAAGGAGTGACACCATCACAAGGGGTGACACCATCACAAGGGGTGACACCATCACAAGGGGTGACACTATCACAAGAGGTGACACCATCACAAGAGGTGACACTATCACTATGGGTGACACCATCACAAGAGGTGAAACTTAAGTTTAAAATATGTATATTAAGTATATTCTTATTACAAGACACATGTAATGGTGACTCGGAGAGGTCTATGGGGTAAGTCGTTAGGGGCGACTCCATGAGCTACCGCACTGAGTGACGCCTCTGAATCTAAATCTAATTTAAAAAATAGACTGATTTTTAAAAAAAATATATATTAAAGGATTATTATTTTTTAAAGACAACATGTCGACATTTATTACTTAAATTTAAATACTGAAGTTTATTGATATTATATTTTAATGATTTGCGGCTGAAGCGAAGTATGTCGACCGTGACGTCACGACGCTACATTCGCTGTAAAAGAAAGTTCTATACATTCTAAAAGGATTATTAAAAATGGAAGGTTTTAGGGTTTGGGTTAGGTATAGCTTTAGAATTTTCGGAAAATTGAAGGTTTTAGGTTTTGGATTAGGTATAGTATACTAATAGCTATAAAATTTTAATTTTAAAGCTTTTTAAAGGACGTGCTATAACAACAAAGAAGGCCGCCATGACCGTGACGTCACGGTCGACACACTTCGCTTTTACTTGAATCGCTATTTTAACAATTATTGTTAGTTTTAGCTTACGAAATGGGAAGTTTGATCCTTTTGACGGAGTTTGACAGGCGGTGCCGTGGGGGATAAAGACAATGTCACAATGCCAAACAAAAAATGGAGGTCTTTGACTTTGTAAACTTTGGTAAAAGTAAAAGTTAGTTACTAATTAATATAACTGACATGTAAAAAAATTGTCACAATGACATAAATTATAACATAGGCCTTCAATGAGCCTACAAAATAAATTATATATATAAGTGACGCTAACATGAAAATGAAAGCGAAATTGGTGTAAAATAACATGCAACAAACACATAGACTTTCACACAACTGATCTAAACATAATAACAGTAATAACACATAAACAACAGTGGTGTAAACACAGCAAAGACAACTAACTAACCGAAACATTTGTCATAGTCATAGCCATACAAACACAACTGCTGTAATGTAAACACTACTAAACATACAAACTACCAACAGAACTAATGTGAACATACTTTACATACCAATCCAACTGTATGAATAACACAAACAATTAATGAGTGTACCCCACCTTGGATTGGCTCTTATTATCCCTGTCAGAAATAAGTTTGTAATTAATTCGCCTATCAACGTTACACAAAATTCCTATGCATGTTGACAGAAGATTCACTTCCTGGTGACATTTTCCCTCCTTACATTCATTTCCTGCGAGGACCACCAGCCACAGCTGAATGGTGTTGACGGAGCGATGACATTGGCGGCTACAGATCCGGACAAGTCAACTCGTTAAGTTAAACACATGAAAGATGGATTGGCGAGGAATGAGCACTTCAATGGGTGGAGTCATTAGTGCACACATAGGTGGAGTCTAAATGGTGTGCTCTACCATTTGTGAATAAATAGCTTGGGTCTAAATGGTGTGCACCAATATGAGTGCATAAATAGATGTAGTCTAATTGATGTGCACTAACATGAGTGCATAATAAATAGCTTGGGTCTAAATGATGTGCACTAACAATGCATAAATAGCTTGGGTCTAAATGATGTGCACTAACAATACCTAAATAGCTTGGGTCTAAATGGTGTGCACCAATATGAGTGCATAAATAGATGTAGTCTAATTGATGTGCACTAACATGAGTGCATAATAAATAGCTTGGATCTAAATGATGTGCCCTAACATGAGTGCATAAATAGCTTGGGTCTAAATGATGTGCACTAACATGAGTGCATAAATAGCTTGGGTCTAAATGATGTGCACTAACATGAGTGCATAATAAATAGCTTGGGTCTAAATGATGTGCACTAACAATGCATAAATAGCTTGGGTCTAAATGATGTGCACTAACAATGCATAAATAGCTTGGGTCTAAATGGTGTGCACCAATATGAGTGCATAAATAGATGTAGTCTAATTGATGTGCACTAACATGAGTGCCTAATAAATAGCTTGGGTCTAAATGATGTGCCCTAACATGAGTGCATAAATAGCTTGGGTCTAATTGATGTGTACTAACATGAGTGCATAAATAGCTTGGGTCTACATGATGTGCACTAACATGAGTGCATAAATAGCTTGGGTCTAAATGATGTGCCCTAACACGAGTGCATAAATAGCTTGGGTCTAAATGATGTGCCCTAACATGAGTGCATAAATAGCTTGGGTCTATATTATGTGCCCAATGATGTGTTTAAAGGTTTAATGATTTAACTAATGGTTTTAATCTTGTCAGTTTTGAATATTCTCCAGTAATGAATCTGACAGCTCTTTTTTTTAATTCGCATAAGTGTGCGATGACTACAGTGTGCAATGTACCGTGTCGAAGTGATGTGCGCTTATGAGGTGTGCTTGAATGTGTGATTTCTAAGGGCGTGCATAAATGTGCAAGATTTTACAAAATTTCCAGACTTGAAAGTATTGAAAGGGTGTGCAAAAATGTGCAAAGTCGAGAGCGTTTCCATAAATATGCGATTTCGATAATGTGTGCATAATTGTGCGTATTCGAGAGGATGTGCATAAGTGTGCGAATTTGAAATTTTGTGTTTAAGGTATGTAGATAGATATGTTTAAGTTGTTTTGTTAGGTGTGTTGAAGTTATTTTGTTACATGTGTTTACGTTTTTTTTTTGCTAGATGTGTTCAAGTTATGTAGAAAGATGTGTTTAAGTTGTTTAAAAGACTAACATGCCCGGGCGGCAAACCGTTGAACTGTTTCTTGATTTCTAAAAGGCCTGGCGAAAAAAAAAGATTTAGTAATACTACGAGTATGTTGTTTTTTGTTTTGTTTTTTTAAAATTCATCTTATTGGGGTTTGCATTTGAAATGATACACGTATGTCTTTAACACGTTACATGTATTACCTAACAGTTGGTAAAATGAACAAGACAAATGATAAGATGACAACATAGGTCATCTTTTTTCAGGTGTTTACAAAACCAAAAGTTGTCTACTAAGGTGTAGTGGTGACGTCATAAATATTATTACATGCAGTTTAAAATCCTTTGCAACACTAATGAGTACAAATATTTTGTTTAATTTTTTATTTGGTTTGTATAGAAGGAGTCTCTTAAGAAAGGAATTAAGACAATTATTCTACTTCTACAGAGAAAGTCAGTTAATGGATGTTAGACTATTAAATATACTATTATTGTACAGAGAAAGTATTTTAACAATGGAAGTTAGACATTTATTGCACAGAGAAAGTCTGTTAACAATAGAAGTTAGACAATTATTGCACAGAGAGAATATGTTAAAAAGGCATTTCGACAATTGTTGCACAAGGAAGGTCTGTTAAGAAAGGACTTTAGACAGTTATTGCACAGTCTGTTAAGGAAGAAATTTTTACAACTTTTGCACAGAGAAACAAACATGTGGGATGAGACTGCAATCAGGCTTTTTTTTAAAATTTTTTTTTTAGATAAGTAGATGGATTACATGCAAACAGGGTATGAGTGAGCCTGACAGGACGTAACAAACAGGGTATGAGTGAGCCTGACAAGACGTCACAAACAGGGTATGAGTGAGCCTGACAAGACGTCACAAACAGGGTATGAGTGAGCCTGACAAGACGTCACAAACAGGCAATGAGTGAGTGAGCCTGACAAGACGTCACAAACAGGCTATGAGTGAGTGAGCCTGACAAGACGTCACAAACAGGGTATGAGTAAGTGAGCCTGACAAGACGTCACAAACAGGCTATGAGTGAGTGAGCCTGACAAGACGTCACAAACAGGGTATGAGTTAGTGAGCCTGACAAGACGTTACAAACAGGGTATGACTAGTATGAGTGAGCCTGACAAGACGTCACAAACAGGGTATGACTAGTATGAGTGAGCCTGACAAGACGTCACAAAACAGCGAACGTTTCGACAAAAAGCCTTTTTCAATGAACAAATAGTAAACAAAAAGAATATAATATAAAGAACTTAAAACTCACCTGCGGTTAAAACCAGAGAAATACGTTAACATTTTTTTTACTCATACTCAAATGTATTAACAAGATTTAATAAGCAAATTAGTTAATAAAATGAAAGCTCAAAATGGGTCATGTTGGCCGAGTGGCATGTGCGCTCGGCTGGCATACCTAGGGCTGAGAGTTCGAATCTACCTGAAAGCAGGGATTTTTTTTTACCGGAACCACCCAGCTATGACACAAAAAGTTTGTTGTGAATAGCGTAGTCCCTTATGCTGATAGTCTTTACCAATGATTGCTGTCTCTTCAATTTTAAATTGAAAATTTTGAGTTTCTAAAGGAGTTTCATGGCTTACAATAGTTTACATTAGGAGCTTACATAAATCTCGAGCTAATCAATAATGTCAACTTCTTCTTTTTTTTTTTTTTTTACTAAAATAGTTGCTATTATTTATTCCGTTAATAGAAAGTATCGTTATTGGGAGAGAAAAAAATCATATTCATCATGTCGAAAGCTGCGAAAATATTATGATGCAAGTTCAACAGGAAGCCGACGTGTAAGTTTAGAAAATTTCAAGCGGAAATCTGCGGAAAGGAAATATTAACCAATCACATGCCGCCACGGTCGGTACTCCGATTGTTTACCGGCGAGTTGAAAGAAAACGTTGAAAGCATCGTAGACATTCTAGAATCTCAATTTGTTTAAAGACTTATTTAATTTTGGCACAGCTTCGTAGGTAGGTTAACTTAAGGTTTATTTATTAAAGAAATTATTTAACAGCTTTACATTTTAATTGTAAAGACGTTTTATCTTCCCGACGACGTCTAGCAATAGTCTGAAACGCGAATACCCCTGAAATCGTCTAAATCGAACTCGTTTTCAAACAAACCAAGAAATATACACTAAAGAGACCCGCATTATTAAACATTATATAACTGTCATCATCAATGCTTTGTTACAATGTAAAAGTTGTTCAGTTTACGCAAATATATTCAGATTCAAATTAAACCAAAATAATTAGTTTCTATCGCCACCACGTGTGAAAAACCATGACCAGGAATTGACCAGGCCATGGCCATGAGTGGCATGAGTTCAAGTTCAAGCAATATTTCATTCAATTCTAAAAGCTAATTCATTATTCACTCATTACTAAATAAAATGTAAATTAATTAAAATTATCTATTGAAATTATCAATTAAATATTAATAATTCTTAAACAATTGCCTCCTGTCACAATTAACTGTGGACATAGCAAGTGAAGAAATGAGCCAGTGAATTTGAAGGCTTGCTCTTTTCACTTTGCCACCGTAGTGTATGTGTACATAGCTTCAGAAGGATATAACTCTAGAATTATTTAAAAATTAGTAATAAAAGTATATTTTTCAGATTGTCTTCCATTGCCCGGCCCATTTCATTTTCAGCATTTTTCCTTCAGTTGGGACTATTGATCCCCCACCATCTTTCTCATTTGCATTGCAACAAAGAGTGTGTCCAGAAAAGACCATATTTTGCCCCGATTCGTTAAACGATAATTTACCAAATATAATAATAGTACTTCAACTTATTCTTTAATTACTTAATTATACAAATTGACAGATGGTTGTATGTCCATGTTTTAAAATTTTTTTTTAAAGTGCGATTTCAATTTCATGTTTCAATTTTTAACAGTGAGAGAGCTGTACATAAAATGTTGGTTGAGAATTTTGTAAGTCATAGTCTTTCAATGATCATGGCAGGAAAGTGTCTCACTTACTCACTATTACAGACAGTGCAAATAATTTTATGTGAAAAGTGTCTGTAATGAATCAGATAAGACAGTAGTAGATATTTTTGGGGTATCATAAATCTACAGGCTATTGGACTTATTACATATGAGGGCTACTCTGTAATTAAATTTTGTTGTTTGCTTGCTTGTTTTTTAAAATTTATTAACAGTTGTTTTTTTTATTTACAGTAAAACCATGAAGCCACGACATGTGGATTCTTGGCTGTTTGGCATAATAGCTTTTGGTTTCATGTCAGCAGTGGCAGGTCAGTTGTCATTCAATTTGTAATAGTGTCTTTGTGACTTAACATAATTTAAATAATTTACTTACTTTCTGCGTGTATTGATATTAGCAATGGTATAAGTACTCAAAGATGAAACAGCTGTTATAAAATGGACCTGTACTGTTTGATTTTCAGGACGCTTGGGTGTAATGTCTATTGACCTGGGTGGCGAATACTTTAAAGTGGCCATAGTAAAGGTATTACTTTGAATCTTGTTTTTAGTTACATATTAGCTGTACTTATGATTAGCCCATGTAGAAAGTATTAAGTTAATTATTAAAACACTGTTTAGATTTTTAAAGTTGTTTTGACTCTCCATTGATTAGAATTTCCTTTATTTTTCAGCCAGGTGTTCCAATGGAGATAGCCTTAAACAAGTAAGGGCCTAATATTTTTTTTAAATAGATAGAGTTGATTTGTGCATTGAATCAGATGAAATATAAAATGATGATTATTGAGATCCAACTCTTATTTTTGCTCATGAAGATTTCATTTTCTGATTAGTTATTTATTTGTGTCTGATTCGATTTTCATAACCCGATCTCTCATCAAATTTTATGTTGTGAATCATAAAATAAATAAAACATAAATATGCGCATAGTGTATAAAATTAATTTCAGTGTCTCATTGTTGAGTTTTTTTGTAACATGAATGTTTGTTTTTTTTCTCTTAATTAATATGCATTTTGCTTTCATCATTCCATTAGTAAAGTGCCATACAAAAAAGAATTTAATTTCTTAAAAGTTTTTGATTAATTCTGATTTACTATGCTATTCAAAAAATGTAATTTCCAGTGGCATAGCAAGGGGTGGGACTCTGAGGAGCAAGTTACAACAAACATTGCTTTCTAAAATAAAATAACCATAACCATACAACCATCATGATCCTCTTAAAGAAGGGACTACTAAAAATGTCTTTAAGCCACAAGTTTGTGGTAAATCATGATCACCATGTCCCTGGTAACGATGCCATGCCATTGAGTGTGTATTTAATTGTGTTTACTTGTGAATAGGCTATTCTTTATATATATAGACTGATGATGAATAATTGAGATCCAACTCTTATTTCACAATGAAGATTTCATTTCTGATTAAAATTTGGTGACTTTTTGTCTTGATCAAATAAGCTGTACAGAGTGTAGAGATTATCTAAATAAATCTATTTACTTTAGGGAGTCGGCCAGGAAGACCCCAACTCTTGTTGCCTTTAGAGATGGAGAGAGGCACTTTGCCAGTGAAGCTCAAACTACGGTTAGTACATTACATTTTAAAATTTTTTATAAGTTTTCTCTTATTACAATTTAGCAATTTGCTCTTTAAAATTTTTGAAAACCAGATGAATGGGAATGTTTTCTATGGGGCTGTGTTACAATACATGGAACAAATTTGTTTATGTGTTCATATCCAGTTTTAATTAATTTCTGTAAAAACATGCTTTGTTGAGGAAATTTATTGTTTTAAAACTTTTTGCAGGCCTTGAAGTTTCCACAAAAAGCCTTTGGATACTTGATGCAAATTATTGGGCGACAGTTTGATGACCCTCAGGTTGAGCTGTTCAGACAGAGGTTTCCTTATTATGACATGTTAAAAGATGAGGAGAGAGGGACCATCCTCTTTAGGGTTGATGAGTAAGTTTTATATTCTATTCATTCAGATGCTCTTTAAAAAGGGTTAACAACATATAGATGTTAGATGTATATATATATATATATAACTGTTTACCAAAAACCTTCAGGGGCATTTAACGTTAAGACATATATTAAGACTAGTGACATGATAGTTATCAGGTGCCAAATTTTAAAAAAACCAATTGTTGTCTTGGTTTAGCAATCATGTCAAACATGAATATTTTAGTTACGTTAACCTTGATTGGAGATTAGGGAGTGTATTATTTTGGTGCTTTGATCTGTTTAGTTTCTGCTGGATTTTCTTGGGTCTCTTTGTTCCACTTGCCCAAATGATGTTTTTTAACAATCCAACTCTGAAGCTTCCTATTTCATGAGGAAGGTTTTTAAAAGACTGATGGGCGTTAAATGTTCTCAAGGTTGTTTGAAATTATTCTAATTCTCACAGTAAACATATTATGTAAACCTCTGTTAGAAAGAAGAATTTACAATGTCCATCCTATTAAAATTTGACTGTGTGTAAAGTTCATCATGTTTTTTGTACTTTATTTTAGTGAAACCATCTACAGTGTTGAAGAGCTTTTGGCTATGATCTTAGAGAAGGCCAAAGAGTATGCCCAAGACTTTGCAGGTTTGTTGATTTAACACTGCAGTCATTCATGAGCTGCAGCTACCTTGCTTCACTTTTACAATTAATTGTTAGTGAGCCTAATGACCATGGATTTATAAATTTATTTATGGATAGCATACTGAATTTTTGTGTTCCACCTTAATTTACTTTGATTGTGTGTCTTTTTATGTTGTTAAATGGTATGTTGATTTCTTTATGCCTTTCAATCCTAGAACAAGAGATCAAAGATGCAGTTATTACCGTGCCTCCATTCTACAACCAGGCCGAGAGGAGGGCGGTGGTTTCAGCTGCCAAGTTGGTGGGGATTAATGTTCTGCAATTGATGAGTGATAATGCTGCAGGTAACTACATTTTAGCACTTCCTTTATATTTAATTTGTGTACTTAATCAGATTAAATGCGTATAATGTATTTATGTTATTATTTTCATACTGACTTTATCTTTTAAAATAAGATTGTTATTTTTACGTATCCACTTGGACGTCTTGAGTTAAATACATTTTAACCTGTGGTTTATTACTATAATTTTTATAATTAAGTATAGAAAAATCACTTCTTCAAAAAAAAAACTGCATAAAAACTTCTCGAATTGAACAATGACACTCGTGAGGGAAATGGCCACTATTGGCGAAAGTCAAATACATCTTCTTTTGTGCACTGAAGAGTTTTACTTTCTGTGATTTCGTCTTTAAAAAGAGTTCTATCGAGGCGTGCATTATCACGCTTTGGGGCTTTAAATGTTAATCATTTTTTGCTTTGTTTTACAGTTGCTTTAAACTATGGAGTATTCCGTCGCAAAAACTTCAACAGTACCACTCAGTACTATATGTTCTATGACATGGGCTCTACTAGTACCACTGCAACCATCGTGGGTAAGTCATGTCAGTTTTTGGTATTTAGGTTACAGTGTAGCAAATGGCACATTGTACCTATAAATGCAATATGTCAATAGTTACGATTCAACTAACTCTGTTACAGTGAGATGAGATTTTTTTATAACTCTGTTGGTAGGTTACAATGTGGTCAAGTCAAAAGAGGGAACTCGTGTTGAGTCTAACCCACAGCTGACCGTTAAAGGAATAGGGTGAGTTGTTTAACTTATAGAGTTTATGCTGTTTGTCACAGCTACTGCAGACTTTTAGAACTGAGCTGTCCCCTAAATATCTTTTTTTTTGTAATTGCAATTCTCTGTTGATTTGATCTTGTCTTGATTAGGTTTGACCGAAGCTTGGGTGGTCTTGAGTTTACCCTGAGGCTTCGTGCTCACTTGGCCAAGGTGTTTAATGAACAGAAGAAAACCAAGCTTCAAGTGGAAGACAACAGTAGAGCTATGGCTAAACTCTTGAAGGAGGCAGAGAGGGTCAAGAAAGTTCTGAGTGCCAATGCTGACCATACCGCTCAAGTAAGTGTCAATGTCAGACCAGTTCATCTGGCTGCGGTAAACTTGACGGTCAGGTGAATTCACTGCAACAAGTATTGCATTCATTAACATATCAATGTCGACCATTGCAGTGTAGCTGTTGCCACCAGATTTCTGCCTATAAGTTTCTCAGGGCTGTTCTGCTCAAAATCATATAAACTACAGGATTAACCTCATTGATGTTTAATATTTTATATTTAACTGGCTCCACTACACTCTAATTTTTTTAATATACCTCTGGCAATCATTTTGAAATATTGTTATTTTTAGGTTGAAAATTTACTGGATGAGAAGGATTTCCGAGCTCTTGTAACAAGGCAAGAGTTTGAAGAGCTTACCAAGGATCTCATTGAGAGAGTTACCAAACCTATTGAAGAGGCCCTGAAGGTGTCTGAAATAACATTGGTAAGCTTGGTTTTCTGTAACACTGGATTTTTTTTTAATAGAAAAAAATCAGTGACATACTTTGTTACTTGTCCTTTAAGGATTCTGTCCTCAAGAGTTTTAGTTGGCTCTCTGTGTAAATGATTTTATTTAGAGCTGAGCAGAGATCAATGATGATTAGTTGAGATAGAGCTGAGAGCACTAAGGTCAATGATGATTAGTTGAGATAGAGCTGAGAGCACTAAGGTCAATGATGATTAGTTGAGATCCAACTCCTATTATTACTTCAATATGAGGATTTCAAAGTCTGAGATATTTTAAACCATATTGATGTTGCTGCTTAGATGGCATGAAATTTTCTTTATAAAATTTCATTTGAGGGAAGTGTGTTAAGGCTAATGTATAACTTTCTAAAATATACTTCCATTATAAAAATATAGTAAATAAATAATAAACTAGACTTTATTTCGCATGATTGACAGAAAATTTCAATCCCAGAATGTGGTATGTACTAGTCTTTATCGTCTTAATCATGACAATGTTTCTTATCTCATAGCCTGAAATTACAGAAATCATCTTGATGGGCGGTGGTACCCGCATGCCTAAAGTGCAAACCCTTCTCATGGAATATTTGAAAAGGTAAGGCTTGATTTTATTATTTTAAAGCTGTGTTGTTTGAATAGACGGCTGGTTTATCAGAATGTTGTTTTATTGAATGAAACCAAGAAGGATTAGTGGTGGTAGGTTTGTTTTGTTTGTTTGTTATGGAATGAGAATCGGGAAATATCTGGCCTAAATTAAAGTTTGGTTGTATTTTAGTAGCCATATTTTCAAGGAAGAAATAGTTTTAACAATACCCCAATTTGTAGATAAATGAATTTAAACTATTTAGTTGTAACGGGAGTTAATATTTTAGAAGTGAGTAAATGTAAATATTTTCTTGGTGTTTGTTTCTAAATTTGTTTTTTCCAATAAAATGCCTGATTTTTAGAACAAAACAGCTGAAAGCTGCTATCATTAAATTATTTAATTTTTCTAAATTTTTCAAGTCTTCACTTTGTTCTGAAAGTCTAATGGCTTGTTCACTTGTTAAGATGTTTTTTTTTAACTTTTAACTTTGTTTTAAATTGATATGATAAATATGTATGCACCTTAATTTGCTTGGTAGCTTACTTTGTAAATTTCCATTCCAGGACAGAGTTAGGTAAAAGCATCAACACTGATGAAGCTGCTGCCATGGGAGCTGTGTACCAGGCAGCTTATCTAGGCAAGGGATTTAAAGTCAAGAAATTTGGTGTTCGTGAAGGAAACATCTACCCCATAAACGTAAGCTAGCATGGTCATAAGCTCTCCATGTTTTTATTTCTAGCTTGGTTAGACAGGTGCCAATCAACTTGTAATGATAGTGAAAAGTTTTGTTCCTTGTGAGAGAGATCTGTGGGTGGACTAGGCTGATTATTACATGCTTGTCAGGGGCTCACTTTTTAAGAAGATTCACTTCCTCATGGGTACCTATTATAACTGCCTAGATGTTGACATGTTTGTTTCTTTGTCCCGCAGGTAGAGTTTGAGAGGCAGAAATCTGAAGAGGATGGAAAAGAAGGGAGTGATAAATCCAAGCTTATCAAACGCACTTTGTTCAGTCGTATGAACCCATATCCTCAGAAAAAAGTCATGACGTTCAACAAACATACCAAAGACTTCAGTTTCAGCGTCACTTACAGTGGCTTGGAGTTCTTGACAGAGGATGATCAGAGGTTTGTTGTTCTACTGTGCACAGCGCTGGACTGTTTTTGTATGATTCAAGTCTGAACAAAATTCTTTGTTATAATTAAAATTTGGAAATAAATTTGCTTATTTATTTAGTATTTTTGTTACTGTAAAATAATGACAATTATTCAGAAGTCCATTGTTTCAGTAAGAATAATACAAACAGAAAACCCCAATATTTGTATGTATAAGAGTTGAACTGTTTTGCTTAACCACCCCCAACTCCCTATGGAACCTGTGAAACATGATGATGAATGAGATCCAACTCTGAACTTAATGTGAGGATTTCTATGTCTGACATTTCATGGTCTGGTCAAGAAATAGGGATATTAGTGAAATTTAGTTGCTCAACTTCATTGTTTCTTTATTTGGTGTTGTTTCCCTCCAGATCTTTTGGCACCCCTCTCATTAGCAAATTTAACTTGATTGGTGTTGAAGATGCTCTTAACAAAAATAAGGATAAAGAACCTAAGGGCATTAAAGCTCATTTCCAAATGGATGGCAGTGGTATTTTGACTCTGGACAGGGTATGTCTTATTTATTTGTTATTTTATTTGTTAGTTCCATGTGATTAACTTCCTATGACGATGTTGGGAGGGAGCAGCTTCCTATCTGAATACATTATCTTTTCTTAAATGCCCAGCATATGCTTATTAGCCAGTTAGACTACTTAGCACGTGGTTGGCTAGTTAGCACATAATTATCTTGGATTTTTACACGTGATGAATAGAGATCCAACTCCTAAACAATTGTGAGGAATGCTCTGTCTGATTATTTTAAATTCTGATTGTTATAAAACTCATGTGAAAATATTTAATTTAGTAAGTTATCAGTTAAAGACTTCTTGACATAAAATGCGACTTATGTGCCTCAGACTTTTGACATCTTCAGTTATTTGAAACTATTAAACTGCTTATTGCAACCAACATCATTAAGTAGCAAGTATCTAAAGTTTGTACATTTACTTGGTATATTTTTGTCAGAGATTCCCAGACATTTCTCATGTTTGTATTATAGGTGGAGTCAGTGTTTGAAAAGAATGGAACTGATGCAGAGGAAAAATCAACTTGGTCAAGTAAGAATGACATATTCTTTTACTGCAAGAATTTATTGATTTTCTAGTTATAAATATCCTGGCATCATCTGATACAAATATGTAGGTTTTGGGCTGTTAATGCAGTACACCATAGTTCAGGTTACTTACCTTGGATCTCTTTAAATCTTTTCAGAGTTGGGAAGTGCCATAGGTGGACTCTTTGGCAGCGGTGCTGCAGAGGAGGAGAATAAGGTGGAAGATTCTCAGGAACCAGAGGTCTGTGTGATTTCATACTTTGATGTTTTTAGTTGATTTATGGTATTGAGCGCTTTTTCAATGTTATAGAAGGTTAACAAGCTTTGCATATTTTTATTGGCTGATTTTTAAAAAAATTATGTTTGTTTTTGCATGTTTAATATTTTTGTCACCTAATTTTTACTAATTGTTTAAGTATTGACAATTACCTAAAATAAAAATCATAATGGCATGAGCCTTAATCAAGAATTATGAATGCCAGCCCCCCCCC
>MUZC01000276.1:156223-214801 GCA_002072015.1 Radix auricularia | reverse complement strand
ATGCCTCACAACTCCATGGCCAAAATGCCTCACAACATGATGGCCAAAATGCCTCAACTCCATGGCCAAAATGCCTCACAACATGATGGCCAAAATGCCTCACAACTCCATGGCCAAAATGCCTCACAACATGATGGCCAAAATGCCTCACAACTCCATGGTCAAAATGCCTCACAACATGATGGCCAATATGCCTCACAACATGATGGCCAAAATGCCTCACAACATGATGGCCAATATGCCTCACAACTCCATGGCCAAAATGCCTCACAACTCCATGGCCAAAATGCCTCACAACATGATGGCCAATATGCCTCACAACATGATGGCCAATATGCCTCACATCATGATGGCCAATATGCCCCACAGAACCATGGCCAAAAAGCCAATGGCAGGGCCATTTCAGCATCAGTCTTCAAAACATCTAATTATAAGCAGTAACAGATATAAAAATAGATATACAAGGATATAGAACTTATGCTATACATACTGAAGCTCCCTGATATATTTATTATTATTTGAAGTTTAAATAAAAGGTTTTTTTCAAAAGAAAGAGCTGGAAAATCTTCAAAATGAAATAATTTAGTCATGACAAATACCTCATTGGAATAAGCTGTTTGGAATGTCATCGACTGTACTAGAAATCTCAAGCATTGACTTTATATTGGTACAGAGTAGCAAATAGGATAAATGTATTGATATAAATCTTATTTGTTCTAAAGAAAATAAATTATATATATATGTAGGTAACAAGTAAGAGGCAAGCACTTGCCCAAAAAGTTGAATGACCTCTTTGTTAAGTTCAGCATTGTACAATGTATAGCTGAAACACTCATCAATTATTAAGTGTGCTGGTTCAAGATTGGGGACTCTCTAACATTGGATGTGCTCTATAACTGGAGTGGCTCACCACAATTATAGCTAGACAAACACAGCTTAGTTGATTGACATTGATAAGATTTTTAAAAAAAGGTTAAGAGCTTGGGACAATGGTATGTACTTGTAAACATTTTCATGGAATATTTTAAATATTAGTTTTGAAGTTGGATAAAATATTGAATATGAATATCTAAAGATTTCAATAACTATAAAAAATATAACTTATCATTTTCTATTAAAGTTCTCTCCATAAAATTCTTCCAAAAATACATCAGCAGTGGCAGGATTACTTCTGGAATGTTTCTGGCTATAGTAAGGCAGTAGAAAGAATTACAAACTCATCAATGGAGGTGGAAACAAGTTAACAATGTGGGACTTGATGACAATATTGAAAAGTACATGAGAAGGACAGCATGCTACATGAAACATCCCCCAGCAAATAAATTATTGTGAAGGATATTATAGTGAACAAAATGTGGGGGAGACTTCAATCAGGCTTACAGATTAGTAGATGAATAATATGTAAACAGGGTATGAGTGAGCCTGACAGAAAGTAACAAAACAATGAACATTTGGCAAAGAGTCTTCCTCAACGAACAAATGGTACACAAACAAAACTAATAAAAATAAAAACTTAGCTGCAGTGAAGTCCAAAGAGTAAATGAGACAAACCATTGATGTTATATTGTGTTATAGCATTAAATAACCATTGCTTTGGTAGTTGGATACAGCTTTGGAGAAATATTTTGGTTAATGTTGATGATTTTCATGGTGATGAATGTTTGCTCAATAGTTATACCAGGTAACAATGATAGAGCAGGAACAGTAACTTATAGAGCAGGAACAGTAACTTATAGAGCAGGAACAGTAACCTACGAGCAGGAACCGTAACTGATAGAGCAGGAACAGTAACCTACGAGCAGGAAGAGTAACAATGAGTTGAGACAGGGGGATGTCACCACTTGTACTAAAACTTAAACTGCTCTTCCACAAATACTAAACACTTACAGTTTGGACATTCTGCAACAAAGAAATCAAACATCATCATGAGTGAAGTGGACATAAGAAATGTTAAGTGATTTTTTGAATGAAATAAATTTAGAATAAAGTAAATATATGTTGCCAGTATAAACCAGAAATTTGTGTACATTTCTGTATCGGAAGTTTATTCCGAAAATTTCACATAACTAAAATATAAATTAGGTTTTTTAACATAATGAAATGAGTTACAGAAATAGAGAAAATTCCTGGGTCTATATAAAACTAAACAGGAATGAAGACATTACAACTATTTGACTAAATATCAACAACCATCAACAAAATCTATGCACCACCCAACCTCAAGGTGCTCAAAACATAACCAGCATCTGCAATACATATATGTACACTATTTACACACGCAGTATGTACAGTTGGTTATAATCGAAATTTATGCTTGAATAATTCTTAAAATCTTCAACTATTGCTATGTCCTGGTATCACACAGCATGGAGTAACATGTGTAAGATTGGCAAACTTCTGGTAGCTCAAACAAACAAGGGAAAACTTTCCTGTTCATGATTCCCATAAGAAACATGATAAACTTTAAATACATCAATAATTAAGTACAAAACTGATAGTTATTTCACAGATATCCACAGAGCCAGTGAATTATTACTTACAAGACTCCCATGGCTTAATCTCACAGTATATTGATAGTCTTATAACATGCTTACCATAGTTTGAGAATCACTAGCACAGAATCCTTTATAGTGGATTTCACGGCTGAATACTAAAATAATCAGATCTACACAGCACACAATCAAGTCAAATACGTTTACAAGGAACTAAACTAGGTATAAATTAAATAGAATTATCTTTAACATTTCATTTGAAGAAGCGCTGTAATGTGCGCCTTGATTGAACTCTCTTTAGAAACAAAATCACTATAAGTAAGAACTCATCAGTGCATGAAAGAAGATGTATTCGAATTTCGGAAATGGCGGCGGTTGCCTCCCTCATGTTTATGCTCGGTTTGCGAAGTTTTGTGGCAATTTTAAGTTTTTTGTTGAAGATGTGATTTTGCTATCCTTTTTGTAAAATAATAGTACTAAACTGCAGGTAACAATAGTATTAAATTCAACAGGGCCTTTTGTAACATAAAATAACCATTCCTTTCCAAAAAAAGATGAAGTCAGTATACAATAAAAATATAAATACATTTTCAGCTATTTTCTAAATTTCATAACCAGTTGATCGCGATACGGGAATCCTTACGGGACTCATACAGAAGTTTCCCAAAGACCTTACGGGGCTTTAAACAATGAGAAAAGAAATGTTTACCAATATTTCAATGCATATGTTGTATGACAATAATAAACTTTGAATAAACTAACAACTGAAACCGACACTATTGGTCTATGAGGGCAGGGGAAGTAATCAAAGACTTGAATTATGTGGAAAACTCTCTTATCTTCTGCTGCTCTTAGTGGCATCACTACATGGAACCAAAGTAAAGATAAATTTGATACAGCAAGGAGGACAATTCATTCAGATGAAGCCAAGACTTGTCAACAAGGGGGACAATTCATTCAGAAAACACCAAGACTTGTCAACAAGGGGGACAATAAGTTTAGATAACACCAAGACTTGTCTACAACAAGGGGGGCAATTCATTTAGATGAGGCCAAGACTTCTCAACAAGGGGGACAATAAGTTCAGATAACACCAAGACTTGTCTACAACAAGGGGGGCAATTCATTCAGATAAAGTCAAGACTTGTCAACAAGAATGTAGACAACCATGGAGCACTGATACACAACAAGGTCAACTAGTTTGTAAAGAATCCTGGTATATGAAAAGCTGTAATGGTTTTTATAAGATCAAGAACAGTTTCTCTACATCAAACCAATCAATAACTGTTATCTCTGTAAATAAGATAAATATAATAATAAGACTAGCTCTCACATCAATGTAATGTAAATGGTTTGCTGTGATATAGAAACATAGATGATTATTCAGAATATCAACTTACATACAAGTAATCCAAAAAATATTACATTAATCAAAAAATTTTAAAAAGATTTCAGTTTGAATAAATTTGAAGTCAGGTTATGAAACAAAAAGTTGATTCAAACAATAGTGCATCATAATCTCAGCTTACACTTTAAATATACCATAACTTATGGTGACAATTGCCAAAATTTTGATTTTCATCTCAAACGTAGGACATTTATAAATTGTTTGAAAAATAGAAAAACAGATTTTATACAAAAATTAAAAATCCAGAAAATACACTGTTGGAATGAATCGAAAGCTTCTCTGAAACTGACTACACAATCTGATAACTCTGTTTATAAAACCTTCTGATTTACCAACTTAGCTGACTCAAGTGAACTAATCCTATTTTAACATTTATGTAGTCATTTTTTTCCTAAAACAAAGATATGTCTCTAACTTCATTAATTTTCATAGTTTTTAAGAAAGGATTCAGAATCTGAAATATATCCTGGTAAAATCTGATGGGTATTTAACAAGTTATATGAAACACCAAATATTTAAAATTCTAAGCCTTACTCTTATACAGTGACACACTTTTGTCTAATTAGCCAAATGACACAACAGATGATTTCACCGACAGTGGCTTGCTTATACTTCGGGAAAATAATCCTCAGAAGTCGACGAAGCATCGGACAGGGCAATGGGCTTCCTGCTACGGGGCTGGTTGTCATAATTCAAATCTACATATTGTAGTGCATCATTCTTCTGGTCTCCAGACTGGTAATTCTGAAATGATGGATATCAGGTGTTCAACAAAATGTAATACTAAAATGTTGGATATCAAGTGTTCAACAAAATGTAATACTAAAATGTTGGATATCAAGTGTTCAACAAAACGTAATACTAAAATGATGGATATCAGGTGTTCAAACACATAATACTGAAATGATTGAATCATGTATTTGGCTTAAGATAATAATAGACATCAGGTGTTCTACTAAAGGCATACTAAGATTGGAAAATATTAAAACTTAAATGTGTAATTTTTAAAAATAATTTCCACCAATATTTTTTGGGCTTATCAAATGGAGGCTCAATTGTTCACTTGTTTAAAGAACTAAAAACTTTTTAGTCATTTCTTGAGCAGCATGAAATAGTCTACAGGATTTTTCTAATTTTGTGAAGATTAATATGGGTAGATGAAATATCTGAGGTTTACTCTTTGTTGGCCAAAACAGCAGAAAGGGGCTGTAGTAACATTTCTTTTTTTCTTTCTTTCATTTTATAAAATTTTGTGGGACTTTTATCTTTCTAACCAGGAAGGAATATATTTTGATGTTGTGGTAATAATTATGAATAGTTTGTGCAAATAGCGCATGTGACTGAAAATTTGGAAACATTACTATTCATAAATTTCAAAATTTGAGATCATTCTTGGGATGCCTCAGGAAGTAATACAATAAATCTTTTTATTTTCTCCCCCATGTATATCAAAATGTGAACCTTGACCATGTACAGATAAAACATCTTTCATCTAACCTGGTGCCTGGCTTAATGTTGACTTACTTTCTCGGCTTTCAATAAATGAATGAAATATAGTGAAAAACTTCATCATATTGTTATTTATGAGTACATTATGTGCATTTATTTATACATGTTTCAGATCAAACATGACTGCAAGTGTAATGCCATGAACTTGATTATATCACTAGATACAATGATTTACCTTAACATCCAGGTTATCATTGTTAAACTTGATTATACCACCAGATATGATTTACTTTAACATCCAGATTGTCATTGTTAAACTTGATTATACCAGCAGATATAATGATTTACTTTAACATCCAGATTGTCATTGTTAAACTTGATTATACCAGCAGATATAATGATTTACTTTAGAATCCAGATTGTCATTGTTAAACTTGATTATATCACCAGTATTTTGCCTGCCCCACGACTTACTTTAGAATCCAGATTGTCATTGTTAAACTTTTTGTCACCAGTGACCAGGTCGGGTTTGGGCGACTTGTTGAAGTTCTGGTTGACCATACTCAGGTTGCTGAAGGAAACACAGGGAATTGTCAACAAGATTCTTTATCCCATGAGATACAATTACTTTCTTTTTCTTTTTATCTACATCAACAAGATTGTTTATCCCATGAAATACAATTACTTTCTTTATATCTACATCAACAAGATTGTTTATCCCATGAAATACAATTACTTTCTTTTTCTTTACATCTACATCTTTCCCATAAAATATAGTTAACATAGAAGACTTTAATCTTATTCTTACTTAGCATACACCTTTCCCATAAAAATATACCAATCACTATGATTAAACATTTCCTTTAAATTACATCTAACTATAAACTCTATGTATTTCATGCCTATTATAGAAATCAAAATAAGTAAGTAAATAAATTTTAACTACACATAAAGGTGAACACTAAAGTGCAGATCATGGGTGTGACAGCCTGGAGCAGCAATGGCGAACATTTTTGGGACAGCGTGCCCAAAATTCAATTAAAACCTACTTATATGTAGCAAAGTGCCAACACAAAGTTCCAGCACAGTGGTTTGATTAAGGAAAAAATATTTTAGTCGCGTGCCGGCTGATGAGGCTCTGCGTGCCGTCTGATCAGGCTCTACATGCTGTCTGTGGTACGCCTGGCATATGTTCGCCATCACTGGCCTAGAGGGAAGCTATGAATTAAACCAAAGGTACTCACTTGTAAGGTTTCACTGATGGTTCTGTACAAAAAAATATATTAAGAAGTTGTTATTTAAATACAATCACTTATTTTCATAATGATAACAGCGATAAAGAATTTGATGTAAGAGAATTTTTGGAGTTTGCAATTTTCTTTTCATTAGATTTTTAGAGTTATTTACAAAAACAAATACGAAATGAATAAGCCCTAGAATTTAAAAAATTAGTCGGTATTCTATTGTATGGGTCATGAAACATTAACTAAACAAGAATTTTTTTCTTTATATTCAGTTGCTCACCTTCTATTATAGACTTGGGCTGTTTTCTCTTCTTGACACACACAATGACAACAACAATGATGATGATTATAATGCAAGCAAGAGGAACCACTACAGCAATGATGATGGTGTCTGTGGACAAGAGAGATAATCAACATGTTTTATGGCAGTAGTTGAATGATATATTAAGTGTACAAAAGTTCTTACTGGTATGTAAAGTGATGTGAGCCTAGTTTCTTACAGGGGTACAGCGCTATATAAATTATCAATTTACTCTTATTTATTTTTTATTATTTATAATGATTTGGTTTTCTTTAAATCAAAATTATAAATAAAATTTACAGAAGCTCTGGTATTATATTATTTGGTTTCATTAAACAAACTTAAAAACCACAGAAGATCTTCTACAGTATTTTTTTTTGGTTTCATTTAAGAAACATACAAACTACAGAAACTCTTCTATTATCTTGTTTGATTTTATTAATGATAACAGCATTGTTTGTGGGTCCTTAACAAATAGACAATAATGATTTGGTTTCTTGAACAAACAATAAAGACTTGGTTTCTTGAACAAACAATAAAGACTTGGTTTATTGAACAAACAATAAAGACTTGGTTTCTTGAACAAACAATAAAGACTTGGTTTATTGAACAAACAATAATGACTTGGTTTCTTGAACAAACAATAATGACTTGGTTTATTGAACAAACAATAATGACTTGGTTTATTGAACAAACAATAAAGACTTGGTTTCTTGAACAAACAATAATGATTTGGTTTCTTGAACAAACAATAAAGACTTGGTTTATTGAACAAACAATAAAGACTTGGTTTCTTGAACAAACAATAATGACTTGGTTTCTTGAACAAATAATAATGACTTGGTTTCTTGAACAAATAATATATACGGGTGGTCAAAAGCTCTTACTTGTATTATCATCATCTCCTCCAGCATTTTGTGGGGCAGTAGCTTGGGAATTGGAACCTGTAGGTGACCTGGAGGTACTCGGAGTTGTACTCCTTGTTGTTGTTGTAGTGCTGGTAGTTGTTGTTTTAGGAACTGGGTGGAGTGGAAATAAAATATAATATGTTAGTATAGATGTTGACAGTGAGTGAATACAAATATAAAGGTATATTCACAAGGTAATGAAATAGTTTGATTAAAGTTGTTTCCAGTGAGTGAATGCAAACATAAAGCTACATTCACAAGGTAATGAAATTGTTTGGTCAATTTGTTGCCACGTCAGTTCATTTCATTTAGAGGCAACAGTCAAATTTTTTTGTGATAAACTGAGCTCATTTGGTTGATACCAGGAAATTAGACTGGGGTATTTTTAAAATGTTGGGTCTCCAAAAACAAAATCAACAATAACACTTCCTGTCACATATTGACTTTTGTCAAGTACACATTATTCAATGGAGAAATTACGGGAGGATATGATAATGTTTAAATGTCTAGAAATAACCCTGTCATACTAATTGACAATATGGAGCTGAAGGATTTTTGAAAAAAAAACAAAAAAAAACGACAACCACTGCATGCCTTTTTTTTTATAACTGACAGCGGATCAACACTATCAGATCAAGTTAAACCCTTTAGATAGACTAAATTGGAATTGATAATTCATTATATAAATACAGTTGTCATAGAAGTTTTCACCCATAATGAAACAAAAATAGCTATTCCCACAACATGTCTACTATTTGTTCAACATTTTATTACTTTATTGATAAAACAGAAATATTACAATTTTAAATTTGAGGTTAACTATTGTCAGTTTTAAAAAAAAGCCACGTTTTGGGAAAAAATAAACTCATAGTTTGAAAATGTATAAGTTAACTATTAAATAAACTCATATTTTAAAAATGTATAAGTTAACTATTAAATAAACTCATATTTTAAAAATGTATAAGTTAACTATTAAACAAGAACAATGAAAATGTCTCAAAGGATGCCAATGAAACTTGATAATAAATGTGAAATAGTTAAACATGTTTAAACAACGTAAGTTAAAATGATACCTACAAACACTGACTGAGACTTGGTCTGTAACGGAGTAATTGACTCCATTGATATTGTTGGAGGCAGTGCAGCTAGACACAAAAAGAGTAATAAAATCATTGAGAAAAAATATTTTTATCTCATGATAACAAAATATATGCATAGAAAACCCAGAGTTTTCTAACATATCCCTTTAGTCCCTCACAGAATCAAGTGGAAGTAATTATAAGAATAACCCCCCCCCCCCCCCCCCCCCGTAAAAACAAAGTTTTTGACTATATTTCCCTTATATATGAGACAGAACTATAAGTATTTATTATATTCAAACATTTACAGACTAAATGTGACTGAACTCTTTTGGTGTAAAAAGGGGATGGTTAGGGTTGGGGGCGTGGTCACACGTGAATGTTACTAAAACTAAAAGGGGACTAGCATACATTTATAAAGAGATAAACTAAAAGTTCATTAATTTAATTACGGTACATTTGATCGATCTGAAATTTTGATGCAATGCATCATTAGATGACACGAGTCTATGTACAAAGTTTCAGCTCGATAGCGTTACGGGAAGTTGTTCATTTATACTTCTGTTTTTCCGACCGGTGGACGACCTGATGGATGGACCATGACAGAGCTGGCGGTGAAGTTAATATAAGGGCTTTAAAAAGAGAGAGTCAGACAGACAAGTCAGCAATTGAGGGTTAGAGTGGACAGGCTATCAGCAACTCAAACAGAGTAAAACTAAAGTTTCACTTATGATAATACAGCAACCAACTAATAAATAAATCAAACAGCCTGTACATACTTGTAGACCCCAGCATCATTTGCTATGCTAAGATTTGTCAAAGTCAGTTTGTTTGTGAGTCCATCTTGAACTCCACTCAATGACCTATTCTCATTGCCAACTTGCAGCCATGTATAGGTGGGTTGAGGGTTGCCCTCTGCCTGACATGTCAGTGTTATTGTACTGAATTCCTCAACAGGTCTCTGGGGGATCATGTTGACTATCAGTTTACTGACAGCATCTGAGAATGGGTTAAAGGTCATGCGACATCATCAGAAATTTGATCAACACCTCCTGCACAATTTGTAACTAAATTAAGTGGTGGAATAATTTTTGAAGGTCCTCAAATGATTACTAAACCAATGGATTATGTAGAATGAGTTATAGCAACAAAGTCCAGCTCCAGTACCATGTTGTTTGGCAAACATTGTGTATCTAAGTGCTGGTATTGCTAGCCATTCAAACACAGAAACATTTGATATTAAGGTTTCTCAATACCTATTGCTTATAAAGTTTATTCAAACAGAGAAAAAAAAGCGCACTCACCACATTCTACTTATACTTAAAATATGTATAAAACACAGAAAACTATGTGTCTCGATTCATTAGAAAGGGACATCATTTGTAACGACACTTACAGATAATGTTCAAAGGTTGAGACTGATCACACAGGTCTGTGCTAGGAGTTGTACATAATGAAGGTGGTGTTTGTGAAGGAAAGTCTTGGCTGGTAGAAAAACAAGCCAGAGTGAGGTTCTGTATTGTCCTGTTGGCTTGGAGAGTCACTGTACTTTCAACAATAACTGTACAATTGTTGTCTTCTGGAAATGTTCAATTACTTTTATTTAAAATTATCATATAAATAGAATTTCAACATAAAATATTTTAACAATATAAAACCCTCCAAAATTCAGACCAGAAAAGATGAATGATCATGCCCTTTGTATCCATATTGACTATACTTAGAATATATGATGTCTCACTAAAGGGAAAATGTGTGTGAGACACATTTAATAAAATGGTTACGGTTAAGCGCAGTTTCAATTTGTTTGTCATTATTAGCATATTTCCTGGAGATCATTTTTATTGTGTCAAATCAACTAAGTTAGAATTCAAACAATCAATATAATTTAGGTAAAATTACTCATGAAAAATAGTAAGGCAATTATTTTTCAATTTCATGTTATATAAAATGCTGGCAAGCAATTATTCCAAAATAAGACGCAATTAAAATATTATTTTTAAAAAAAATTCCTCTCTTTACATCTTTTTTTAGCGCATTTTCGAGAAGTCGAATGCGCTATTGCACCCGTTTTGTCCGTCTGTCATCACCTTTGATCACAGCATCCGTAAGTCCTAGACCCATGATGTATATATGTTTTTTGTATGTCCTGACCTGCCATTGGTGCATCAACACTCAGTTACTCGATCCGTTAAAAAACCCCGTTAAAACTACCAAAAAACTTTGCGAATCGAGAGGTAACACTGGCGCAGGGAACGGCCGCCATTGCCGGAAGTCGAATACATCATTTTTCAAGCATTCAAGAGTGGTGCGAAGGCGTGCAAAAGAATTAGTTTGTTTTTTGTTGTTTTTTTGTTGACGTCATTAGAATATGTGTAAAAGTTTAGAGAGTTTTACGTCATCATTTGTGGTGACTTGTAGTTAGATTAAAGAGAAACCATAATTTTTTTTAAAATGTAAAGAAATGACTTTTAAATTAAAAAAAAATGTCAGGTATATTCATTACACAAGAAAATTCATAAAAATATGTCTAAAATCTAAACACAATTACTGATAACTACATAATGCTGATATCTAACATAAGTACTGATACATAATACGAAAATGCGCTAACACGTCCTGAGTTCCAAAAGGGACCAGGCTTAACATGATTTTTTACTTTTGCTTGCTTGTTTGTTGTCTTTTTTTGCTATTTGATGAATTGAAAATGAGCGTCAAAGATTCGACTCGTGTGTTACTTAGTTTGATGCTTCTTTTGTTGGTTCTCAGAATTTAGAAAAAGGAAAAATACCTAGCTACAGCTAACTGATTAATAAGTAATAATCTGCTTTTTTTTTTTTGCACGGCTTATTGGTTTTTATGAACAAGCAGTCTTAATTTTTACACAGAATCTATTTTCTGAAATAATTCATTTATCTTATTTATGTTTATCCATGTTTGTTTATGTTTATAGCAAACTACTCAACTTTTTTTTAAAAAGTTGGCTTGGATAATCAATTGAAACTTAAGAAAGGAAAACTTTTATCGTTAACTTTTTTTAGAATAGCCATGCTTCCCCTGAAGGGTATTAATTCAATTTACAATGTTCAACTATGCATTTTCTATCATAAAAGAAGTTTAAACTTCAAATAAAAATTGAAGAGAATGCTTACCACTTCTTTGAATAATATTTGGTGAATAAGAAACACCATCCGGCAGGTTGTTAACATACGATTTCCATAGCAGTTGGCCCTTGTTTGGCCTTCCCAAATTAGCAGTACATTTGTATGTGACATCTGATCCTTCAGCTACTTCAACAGAAGGTTTTATCATGGTTGGAACTCTAGGCCGTACTAAATTTCAAAATATAAAAAAAATTTCAGTCAATTTACCACCATTAGATTTTTGTTGGTTTTATTCAAATATCTTTAATTTTCAGTCAAGAGGTTACAATGATTTACAGGTCTATTATTTATATGAAGTGTGAGAAGAACAGGAAATTAAAGAAAAAATTGCTTACTTTTAACATCCAATGGCATGTCTGATGTACTCATCTCCTTATTAGAACCACTGGCTAAGTAAGACAATTTACAGAAGTATCTATCAACATCGAAGCAAGAAATGTTCATGATAGTCATCGTCAAACTTGTGGGTGTAGTTGAAACACTAAGTCGTGAATGGTAGCTACCTCCAGTCTGGATAGTACTTGAAAATGGTATATACAATAGAAAATATTTATTGTTTTGTGCTGAAACATTTAAAGAATAAACAATTTCTTCAGTTGAACTAGTCCAGTTACATCCGATACTGGCATTTGTCCCTTGCTCTCCATTGGCACTGTAACTGAGAATACCATTGATGCCTACAGCATTGATTCTTAAAGTCAGCAAACCTGAAATAGAAGATACATTTTGTTTTCATTTAAGAATTGTCAAATTGTTTCTATTTTCAAGCAGTGAAAAATCAAAATGTTGAAAGAATTTAAATTACATTTTTTATATTAGACTCGCTTTCACTAGTTGTGACCCGGGGGTTGCATACGCAGCAGACTCATTGTTGGTCTCAAAACATGTACTGCCGTTAGCTAATTGCCCCCCTCAACCCTGCACCAGCCTCGATTGCCAACCATAAACTGTGATTGAAACTAACAAGGATCACTCGCCACCTCATTCGCCCTTGTCTTGTTCTGGTTATAAGTATATAAATGGTGCATTAAAATTTTTCTGCGGAATCCGTTCGTACATTAGTGTGATAAGGTGGCGTCAAGGGCCGAAAAAAGCCGTATAAATTAGCACTACAATATATAATAGCTACAATGTAACATATATTAATGCTTTTAATAAATTAAAAACATAAGTTCGAAAGAGAAAATAAAATTTTGCTATGAAATAATGTACATGTAACAGTAGGTACGTGGACAAAATTTTCAAAATGAAGCTATAACTTTAAGATCTAGTTGATTAGAAAGGGCTTGAAAAATGCAATTTATTGACACCAAAATTATGGTTGTAGGTTATTTCTAAAAAAAGTTATGTTTTTAGTGAATTATTTTGGGATAACACTGCTAAAGTATTCATGAATATTGATGAGGAGAGTGTACGACTACTTTGCCATCACTGAGAACAACAGAGAGCACGTTGCAGAAGTTATTCCAATATTGAGAAACAAAGTTTACAGCCATGTTGCAAAGTCATGTTCGAAAAGAAAGGGGAAAAGAACGGGCCCAAACATAAAAAATAACCACTACACTACGAAATGCTAGTTATTTTGTGAAGGAACAACGAAAGTGAACTCAAAAAGCATCAATCGCCTCGATGCCCCCCCCCCACCAATCACTTTTCTCTACCCCCTTTGCTTATTCTGTAAATCGGATAATTTGATGAATATATTTACATTAGGGATGTTATCGATTAATATAAATTCAATCGTTAACTTTTGAAAAATTACAGAATAATTAATCGATAATTTTGATTAAAACTGCACAAATAAGATGAAACTGAAAATTTCATAAAATGTCCATAATCTATCTCAGAATTTAATTTTAAAAAAAAAAATTTAGGAGATATATTTACATATAAGTAGATCTAGTTCAATTTAATGTCAATGAATTAAAAAAAAATTTAAGTTAATATTAAGTAAAATCATTTTTTTTAAAAATATAATTTTCCTTATAAAAACTGCTTATTTTAAAGTTTACACTTTAAAAAATCTTTTTTTTTTAAAAAAAAGAAGTTTTTACGTAAAAAAACAATTATTAATTATTAATAATAGATTATTTATTATTAAAAATTTTTTAAAAATTGTCTAAAAATTTTTCTTTAATTTTAATTGCCATTATATCAATTAAAACAATTGAAACAAGCCTTATAAATTAAAAAGCCTCAACAAATTAGCACTATAGTTTATATTAGCTACAATATAACATAGATAAATGCATTTTATAAATTAAAAACATAGGTTCAAAAGAGAAAATTAAATTTTGCCATGAAATACTATACTGTCTATTCTATACATGTAACACAAGGTACGTGGACAAAATTTTCAAAATGAAGCTACAGCTTTAAGATCTAGTTGGTTAGAAAGGGCTTGAAAAATGAAAGTTATGATTTTTTAAGTGCATTTTTTTGGATAACTCTGCTAATTGAAACATATAAGAAAATATAAAACAGATTAATGTGAAAACTTGGCAGTGAGACTGAGACAGCTGTCGAAAATAGCAGTTAATTAAAGTTATTTCAGAAATGACTGAAGAAAACCATAACAAACCATATATTTTCGCATTCGTCATATTATTGCCCAAACAAGCATCGTAAAATTAATTCTAATGTTCCCAAGATTGGCTTATTAATATTCAAAATGGTTGTCAAATTTGCACATGTGATATTTTAAATTGAGCACAACTTAAAAATAATTATCCAAAAAATTAAGTCAAGCATATCAAATTGTTCGTGTTGAAAAGGAGAACAATAATTGACAATAATAATTATTTAAAACTGGTTGATGTAGTCAAGTGTCCCTAAAACATTACAATTTTTTTATATCACAGAAAAAGTATATTTTACAAATGCAAATGAAATATTAATTTATATTGCTTGTTAGTTAGTCTTTTATAACTTAATTAACTTAAATAGTGTTATTAATATCTTTTAGCCCTTAGATTTAATTAAATTTGAAAATAATTGGCTGAGGTACATAGAAGGAAGTTTTGGCCACCTTGAAAAATAGGGAAAAAAACATGGGTGATTGTTTTAATAAATTAAAAAAACTATTTGGGGGAGGTTGGACTTTATCATTTCTTATATATAATTGGATGCCGAAAACAGTGGTTAACATTAAAATCGCGAGTGGTGGCGAATCTAAAAGATATTTATATTATTTATGTAGCTTATTTACTGTAACTCAACTAATTACATTTTACAAATGAAATTCAGCACAAAAGAATTGGCTACAACAAAGAGAACCATGCTCTCAACTATTTACTTTCTTATTGCTATGACAGAGAGCATAGTTGTGGAAATAAAATGTTGTATTTTTACACTTGAAAAGGGAATAAGTGCAATTATTTTTTATCCATAAACGTAATTAAGGTTGTAGTTTTAGGGTCTGGGTTAGTTGTCTATTTTAAAAATTATACTAGTAGAAAAAAACAAACATAACAGCCAAAAATACAATTTATGGAGCACATTGTTCTATTTGCTTTTACCATAAAAGTGGAGAAAATAGTAGTGTTCAGCATTTAATTATCTTTAAAATGATATATCCCAATTTCATAAAGAAATTACACTGAAAAATGCAATTATTCTTACACTTAACAAATACTCATACTAATACATATTGTTTGCATTTTAAAGCTGAAAAAAAAGTTGAACAAAGGGCATATAACTCAGCAAAGATTTTTCACTAAGTTCACTAAGTGAAAAATTATTTATCCAGGTACGTGAGCGTTATTCCCACAGCTGTGTGAATAATCTAAGCGTTATTCCCACAGCTGTGTGAATATTGCCAGCGTTATTCACACAGCCAAAAAATGTGATAGTTATACTGACTTTAAATTAAAAGCATACTAACCTATAGGCTATAGGTCGTTTGGCCAATAGCTATTGATATTGAATCGTAAATAGGCTTGTTATATAGCCTACGGCCTAAATATGAACATCATAAATCATTATATTAATAATGTTGATCTTTAATAGTTATATTTTTACTTGTCTTAGTGTTGTTAACCTTTAGAGTTTAGACAAAAAATATTCCAATTTATTATAGTTTACGTTGTTGTCAATAAATGACATCACGCAATTTTTGTTGAATGTTCAAGTCTCAACCAGTCGTCAAAAAGTTTTGCACCTCCCCCATCAAAGCAGGTTTTTTTTCTATTTGAAACTGAGCATATTTCAAGTACCTTTTTTGTCATGTAATTATGTATTTAGTGTAAGTCTGCACTCTAATATCATAACACTCGTGAATCCATGTAAAACGTCAATATACAAATTGTAAACAATCCAATATTTAAGAAAAACTATTATTTGAAGTTGTGCTGTTTGATGTGACGCCTCATTTCTTCAACACTTAACCCCCCCCCCCCTTTTGTCATAAGTCATAAATGTCTGACCGTTTTCCTTCTAGGTGCGTGACTTCATTTAAACAATGGCCCCTTATCTTAGTACGGTCATTTAGTTATCTTTTTAACTCAGTCATAAAATGAAATTTTCTACCCCCTACCCCAGCTTGACAATACATATATTTATAAGAGAATTTATCACGTATTACTATTACTGCTAGTCATTTATAATTTATGTAGCATTGCTTCCTTATTTAACAGCTATAGATGTGGAGGGTATAAAAATAGATAGGCCTGGGGGATATTAATAAATATCATCATAGCATAAGTAATAAATACTCATTGTGGTTTACAAATACAGTGGAACCCACTTACCTCGAGCTCGCTTAGCTCGACCACCCTATTATGTCGACGGTTTTTATTGGAACCGCCAAATTCTCTCTTTGTCTTAGCATTTTCTCGTCGTTTAATTCGATTTTTTTAAGTCGCCGAAACCTCATAACACGAGCACAAAAAAGGGTCAAATTTGCCACTTAACATCGGTTATCTCGATCCCCATGACCAATCGTCTCACCAGGGTCTGCTGGTGACGTCACAGCCCACTTGCGTTTTGCTCTCAGCGCTGTGTTGCTTCTGGTACTATGGCAATGCGATCAGCTTGCGATGTGTGCTGGTGACGTCGTCGTCACAGCCCACTTGCGTTGAGACCTGTGTTTCTAACTTAAATCGCCAGTTTCAGAGATGTGTTGGAGAATAATAAAAGTTTTTATCGATAATCGACGTTGGTTTTTATTTTAAATTTGTAAATTTCTGCTGTCAGTTGGTGCACATATACCTTTTGTTGTTAGCAAACATGTATGTACAATTTTATAGCATGCCGATAGCTTCATCAAACAAATAACGGCAATGCTGTTGTGTTTAAAAAAACCTCCAAAAACACGTGCATGAACATTATCATTTATTAACGCTAGTGATGGGACGATACCAAAATCATAGGCTGCTTACTGTAAACAAGGCTCCCCAGATTTTAAAATATATAATATAACAGACTACAGACAGTTTACTCACCCCCACTCTCAATCTCCCACACCATTGTTGTTGGTTAGTCCTATTAGCATCAAGTTACCGAAGGAATTCTAAGCCGATTGATCGTATGGAATAATGGAATAATAAAATGTACCGTGTGCAGACTTGTTGTCATTGGCAACCATTCATCCTTCAACCTCATTTTGACTATTACATGTACTGTACTACTGCTTTGTTCTCATCGTTTCATTCATAAGAAGTAGCCGTGTGCAAAAGCCATTTAACTATTGGTTAGAATTAATTAAAATATGTCAAAGTTGATGGTTCAAAAGGAGTACCTAATTTATTTGTGTACGTTTATATAAGAGAAGAGTTCGCTTTGTCATGAGTCATATATAGGTCACGATAGACCATTCCGAGTCCAGAAGAGAATGGTTCGGGGACAATGAGGGGATGTGTAGGTTACTTATTTGTGTAGCTTGTAAGGAAAATCAAGCAAGTGGCTTCGAAGGCACAGCATCGCTCAATCTGGGAATCACAGCAAAACGGCGTTATATTTAAACTTAAACGGTCTTTAAAAACTAACGGTCTTAACAACCTTAAGAAAGAGTGAAGAAATAGGGTCCCGATATTCCGATACGATTCTGATTAATCCTCCCATCACTAATTAACGCACAACACGTACATAAAGAAATTTCAAGCGCATGTTAATATTTTGCCGCCATATTGGTTTTCGCTTTAACTCGATCATCGGTTATGTCGATGCCATTTTTCATACCCCAACGCTGTCGACTTAAGCGGTTTCGACTGTATAATAATTTGTTTTTTTTTTTTTAATAAAAAAAAGCCAAGGAAAATCAAGCAAGTGGCTTCGAAGGCACAGCATCGCTCAATCTGGGAATCACAGCAAAAAAAAGGAAAAACTATGCGCTACCTGATGGATTCGATCCACCTCCACCTCAAAAAAAGACACACTGATTCTGACCATTCCTCTACCGACGCTCATGAAAATTTAGTGTTTTTTAAGGTCATAACTTTTTATCGTTCAAATGGACACCAGTGCGCATGCGCCATTGTGTCGATAGCGCAGATGTTATTCACACAGCTGTGTGAATCCCTCCGAATTATTAATGAATTAATGCACAACAGTTGACAACAGATTACTGAATAATTGTACACTGTACAGTCTGTACACTAAGTAAATTACTATTACTATAGCTATATAAACTCGGTAACCTCTAATCAATTCAACATGACTTAGCACAATATTTATATTATATTGTAGGTTTCTGTCATTTATGAGTACCGAAGTACTGTAACTCAAACTGTAAGAAGAAACAGGAACTAAAGTTAGGTTATTTGCTGATGATTGTATAATCTATAGAACAATCAAGTCAGAACAAGATAGCAAAATTTTACAAAAAGACTTAGATGAAATTAATAAAATGGGAAACTAACTGGAGTATGTCCTTTCACCCAGAAAAATGTCAACTGCTAAGAGTAACAAAGAAAAAGAAACAAATAATTTCAAAATACTTCATTCATGGCAAAGAACTAACCCAAACTAAAGATGCAAAATATTTAGGAGTCATAATAAATGATAAACTATCTTGGAATCCCCATGTCAATGAAGTTATTAAAAAAATCAAGCAAAACCTTAGGCTTTATAAAAAGAAACTTTTACAAATGTAACAAAGATATAAAACTAAAATGCTACCTCACCCTGGTGAGACCTATACTAGAATATGCATCTTCTGTATGGGACCCATCCACCAAAGAAAATATTGATAAGTAAGAGCAAATCCAAAAAAGAGCTGCCAGATTCATTACTGGAGAATACTCAAAACTCCCAAGATTAACATCATTAATCAAATCATTAAACCTTGAAACACTAGAAGACAGAAGAACCAAGAGTAAATTAGTAATTATACATAAAGCAATTAATTCTAATTTAGAAATACAACACAAAGATAACTTAATACAACACTCAAATAGACATAAAGATAAAAACAACTTTTTTTATTCCATATGCAAGAACAAACACATACAAGTTTTCTTTCTTTCCGTCCGGTATTCGGGCGTGGAATGGGTTGCCTGAAGAAACCAGGAAAGCCAACACGACTTTATCATCGTTTAAAACTCTAGTAAGAATACAGGACTAAACACAAACCATGGAAATACGTAGGACGCAATAACCTTCTGTACAGAAAGAGTGTCTGTAACATATAAGATAAGAAGTGAGTGTAAGTGTAACATTAGTCCAGGTACTTCGATTAGAGGCTGTTTTGACGCAATCGCTCTCCATAGGGTTTTTGAGACGCTATTTCTGAGTATAAAATGATAGGGTTCGCTAAAAAATTATTTTTTCGCGCTAGAAATGTCTTATCAACAAACGGATTGCTGTTCTAGCTTCGTTTAAGAACAGGCTTTTGCGACTTCCATTTTGTTTTTGAGTAATTTTCGTATGTCGTAAAGAAAAACATGACAAGACACCAGGTAAGTCTAATTTTTTATTTTCTTAAAAACTATTTGTTGTGCAATTTTAAATCGAATGGGTGTAGTAGCGAAAATGGATCTAATATGTCCATGTAAAATTTCAAGTCTCTAAGTGGCGTCGGTTTATGTTGTTTTCGATTCCGCCGAGGGGCCTTTTTTTTTCCTCATGGGGGAAAAAAAATTGCTGAAAACGAAAGTACAAAAAAACCATAAACAGTATTATTTATGACTAAATGACAGATAAGAAAGACCAAGAAAGTTAAAAAGCCATAATACAATCAAGTTCCATCTGATTAAATAATTCGGCGAGACGATGGTGCATCACCGTTGGGTTGGGTTGCATTTTCTCAAGTGGCTGTGCAGTCCTATCCTTGAGTGACAGTCTTTGCCACAGTTTTTACACACGAGTTCTGTGCTTCCAAATGTTTTGGCCTTTCTCCTAGATCTTCTGTCTGCAGCCTCCTCCATTCTTCGCTCCTCGGCTACTATGACGCCCTCTTTGACAACTGTGCGCCACGTAGATCGGTCTTCTGCCTTACACTCCCAGTCACTTGTATGTATTTTGGCTGCTTTCATGTCCCTTTGACAGACATCTTTAAATCGCAAGCGTGGGCGACCTGTTTTCCTGTTTCCTGAAGCAAGTTCACCATATAGGAGGTCCTTCGGGATGCGGCCGGGGCTCATTCTTTTGACATGTCCTAGCCACCTCAGGCGTCTTTCACTAAGAATTGAGAACATGCTTTGGGTATTGGCACGCGTTAGGACCTCACTATTAGGCACTTTGTCTTGCCATTTAATACCAAGGATGCGGCGCAAGCATCTCAAATGGAAGCTGTTAAGCTTACGCTCTTGTGATGTATAAGTGGTCCATGTCTCGCTCCCATATAGTAGTGTACTGATGACACAGGCTCAATAGATGCAGTTTGGTTTTCTCCGTTAGCTTGGTGTTTTGCCAGACCCGCTTATTTAGTTTAGCCATTGTTGCGGCTGCCTTGCCAATTCTGCTGTTTATTTCTTCTTCAATGGACAGTGTATTGGAGACCTTGGATCCCAAGTAGGTGAAGCTGTCCACAACCTCCAAGTTTTCATTATCGATATTTATGGTAGGAGGAGGTCGAGTGTCTTGGGCCATGATGTTTGTCTTTTTCAAGCTGATTTGCAGACCAAATTCTTTGCAGGCATTGGAGAAGCTTGACACGAGTTGTTGCAAACCAGATTCTGTATGTGCTGTTAGTGCCGCATCATCCGCAAATAGTAGCTCTCGAATTAGGACATCCGTCGTTTTGGTCTTGGCTCGGAGGCGGGCAGTGTTGAAAAGTCCTCCATCAGCTCTGGTATGTAACCAGATTCCCTCACTGCTATCCTTGAATGCGTATCGAAGAAGTACAGAGAAGAATATTGCGAAGAGTGTTGGTGCGAGTACACAACCTTGTTTAACTCCGCTGCTGACAGGGAAGGCCTCTGACTTAGCTCCATCGAACTGTACTGTGCCAAGCATATTTTCATGGAACTGTCTGATGATGGCAAGTAGGTGAGGGGGACATCCAATTTTTGCCAGTATTTGGAATA
Organism: Radix auricularia; assembly: GCA_002072015.1. Classification (NCBI taxonomy): domain Eukaryota; kingdom Metazoa; phylum Mollusca; class Gastropoda; family Lymnaeidae; genus Radix; species Radix auricularia. The sequence goes on along the minus strand of MUZC01000276.1, from coordinate 193,292 downwards.
GCCCGTTGCGACTGACTAAGTCGAAGGCTTTTGTAAGGTCCACAAATGCAATGTATAGTGGCATCTGCTGCTCTCTGCATTTTTCCTGGAGCTGTCGTATGGAGAACACCATGTCTATGGTAGACCGACCGGACCGGAAACCACACTGAGATTCTGGATAGACGCGGGATGCTAGGCTTTGTAAACGTTTTAGTATAACGCGGGCAAAGGTCTTTCCTACAATACTAAGGAGTGAAATGCCGCGATAATTATTGCAATCACTCCTATCACCTTTGTTTTTATATAGTGTCACTATATTTGCATCCTTTAGGTCTTGGGGGATGTAGCCCTGTTCCCAGCAGAGGGACAGAATCTCGTGCAATGGTTGGAGTAAAGCTGTCTTGCCACTCTTTAGAACCTCTGGTGGTATTCCATCATTCCCAGGCGCTTTTCCACAAGCTAGACTGTCAATTGCTTTGCTCAGCTCTTCCTGTGTGGGCACGACATCAAGTTCTTCCATGAGTGGCATATCTGGGATGTCATCTAGAGCGGTGCTGGAGACTGTGGTAACTGTTGAATACAATTCCAGATAATGCTCAACCCACCGTTTTAGCTGTGCTGCCTGGTCTTGAATAATTTCTCCATTTTTGGACTTTAGGGGAGCAGCTTTTGACGTCAAGGGGCCCGTTGCCTTTTTGATGTTTTCGTACATGACTTTTGCATTGCCCATGTCTGCAGCTGATTGTATACTGGAACAGAGCTTAAGCCAGTAGGTATTGACACATTTACGTGCAACCTTTTGGGCAAGTGACTTAGCTGTTTTTAAAGCATGCAAATTGTCAGGTGTAGGCTTTTCCTTGTAAGCCATAAGAGCTTTCCTTTTTGCTTCAGTGACGGGTTTCATCTCGTCCCAATGTTCATCAAACCAGTCCGTGTTTTTGTGAGATTTTTTGCCAAAGGCTTGTATTGCGGATGTATAGATTGTGTNCCCCCCCACACACACACAAATTAAATAAATAAAACAAAGTCTTGTTATAAAAGCAAATATTTTTTAGGAACATGTAAATGCTGCACATCTGTCACAGATAGGAGTTTTTGAAGGGCTGTAATAAATTTTATAGCCAATCGAAACAGTTAATGTTTCAGCTTCTGCGCACAACATTGGGGTTATGTTCTTTGGGAATGACTGAACATCCTTTCCTTCACTCTCCAAACTTAAGGATTTTTATATGTGAAAATAAGGGGAAATATAAAATAAAAGAATGGTTAAAGCAGCTGACTGCAGATAAATAGTAAACATCTGGTATCATTGGTAATAAGGAGGGGTGGGAAAATTAAGAAAAAAATTACTAAGAATGAAAATGGTTGAGGAAGAAATTGTTTTTACGCTGACCAGCAGTTGTTAAAATAAAAGTAAAAGAGATCAAGCACATAGGAAACTGATTAATACAAACATTTAAAAGTGGATATTATTCACATACATTTTTAAATTCCACCACACTTTAAGGACGAGGCAATGGCCCTACAAGTAAAATTAGTAAAATTAATAAAAATGATGGAAATTTACTTTTCACAAAGGATACTGGGATACATAATCGCATAGTCATATAGAGGCACAGAAACTCTTGGTGAAGATTATGTCATCTAGTGGATGTTTCATTTTTTATGTGTGTGTATATATTTGCGTCTAATAAATTCTTATATTTATATGTACATATATAATTAAAGTCTCATTTATAAATTAATGTGTCTTTATATTATTATTTTTTATTGTTAATAGGGCATATTGAATGTATAAACATTCTAAAACTATAAATATTACTGCTTTAAAAAATTTTTTAAAATAAAAATCCTTTTAAATATATTTTTTTTGGACTTTAAAAAAAAAATTTTTAAAATAAAAATATTAAAATTAAGTGGCTTTTAAAAAATATATATCTATAAATACTATAAACATGTTCATTAGGTTATACATTGATTAACACTTGTAGAAAATTTCATTTCATTTGTACAGTTGGTTATTAAGTTATTTGCTTTTTTGTGAACATTTTAGAAAAACGGGTCACAAAACCCAATGGTAAAAAAGTGTCCAAATTAATTCATGAAAAAAAAAAAAAATTTTTAACGAAAAGTGCTAGATGAAAAATAAGAGCATATTAATATTATTATTAATTATTTCTCCATTTAACAAGGGCAAGGGCTATCTTATAGATACATTACTTTTAAATTCATTCATTTTGAAAATTTTATCAAAGTACCTAATATATCATATATACACCGTAAGACTTAATATATGAAGTGTTAGTGTACGTTGATTGAGAATATTGAGATTTTATCATTGATCATGTTAGAGAACAGATTCAAATTGATTCAATGATTATGATTGAGATTGTCGGTCGTGATGACTAAGTGAGGAATCTTAATTTTCTTAAATTACTTACTTATTATAATGCCTACAAAAAGAAATGCAAAGTACGAAGACGATAAGTATTCCATTTTGACAATTGAAGTTGCAATAAGATCTCAATTTATCGTTAGTTTCATAGCATAAATTTATCCGATTCCAGATACGATGTTAAACATCTACCATCTTGGTTAAGATTTCCACTTCCGTATTCAAAAGCTTAAAAATACCCAACAACCTTTGCGGCCGGAAATAGGCTGCTAATCCGGACAACTGTGTATAATTACTTTTATTTTTATGTGTATATAATCATATAATATAAGAAAAACGTTTCCTACTACACGTTGAATACTAATGCCTTAATACTGTATGAAGACTTTTAAAATAAAACAAATATTTATTTTGATATCCCTTTTCTGTCAAGTGGATATTACAAATGTGTATATGAACTTATTTAGGTGTCCACAGTAACTAGAAAGACGTATTGAATTTTAAAGGCAACAAATTAAATTTCATAGGCCAGTAAATTAGCTCATGTACGAAAGTCATATGTTTACCAAATGCCGAATGAGTTATTCTGTGAGTAGCCTATGGGCCGTCCTTAAATGACGTCACACCTGGGAAAGGGGAGGTATGAAATGCGACGTCACATAAAAAAGGCAACTTTACACTTGAATATTTGATTGTCTACATTTTATTTAATGATGATTTACATAGCTACATGCGTTTCACGATATTAGAGTGCAGACTTACTCTTAAAACATACTTAAATGACAACATGTTAATTTTCAGGGGTTTCAATGTTTCAAAGCTTCGTGACGTCATTATGAAGGAAGGAGCAGTGGCGGATTTAGCTTTGTCTGCGTGTGTGGGGGGGCAGGAGAATTTCAGGGGGCGCCGCCAAATTTGACTAATAACCGAGCATTCCATAAATAATAATACTGATGGACCTTATATGCATACACATCTTTGAATGTATAATATTCAACGATTGTTTCTTCAAGGTTAATGTCGTGTTTGTAAATTTTACATAAAATAAACTTCGAAAATAATCTTTACTTTTCCGCAGTTTGTGATGAATCAATACAATATAAATAAATAACTGTGCCCCGAAAAACATTAAAGCTATTATTCTGTTACACGTGTATCCAAGACAGTGAAGTATGTTTCAGATTTAAAGCTTGTAGTTGGATCATCAGCCCTTTCATCTGTGCTGGGTCCGCCTGCCATACTCTTCTTTTTTGCAATGTTCTTTTCTTTAAATTTTGTTTTAAAATCTAGTTTGGAACAATTTCCCTTAATAAATGATTTGACATCTACTTTCAGAATTTCAAAAGCTGTATAGCTTCTCATTTTTAAAAAAAAACAAAAAAAAAACGTACTTCTCCCAACATTGATAAATTGTTTTGCCAATGTAATGTCAATGGTCTTGCGCAGCAAGAAGTTTGATAACACGAAGGTATTATCCAACAATTTTTGTACAGATAGAATCAGAAAAAAAAAAAAAAAGAATATATTTTTTATTAAAACAGATAGTCCCAAAGCTTCTACTCTAACATTTTCTTTATTTTCTGTTGATTCCCTTGAATTTGTATATTCTAAGGTGACTAGAATAGCAGAGAATGATCCAACACCTGCATCAACTGCATGCTTACGGCTTGCCCACCTTGTATCATAACGTCATTTCAGAATAGCTAATGTTGATTAATTTAATATTGAGATTTATGATGCTCTTTAAGAGTTTGTAGACGAGGTAAGCTAGATGTGCATAAAATAAAAAAAACAACAAAAAACAACTGCACATCATAGTGTTTATACTCACTAAATTCAAAACATGGGCACAACAATGAACAGAGTGGCATTGGGTTAACGTATCTTTACATGAGTTTGAAGACCACTCTTAATTCCATACATCACAGATGTGCCATCGTATGCCTGTCCTCGACAGTATGTGATATCAATGTTTCGCTTTTGTAATTGGTAGCTCCTTTAAAATCTTCTCAGTAAATGCGCCAAAATTGCTGTTTTCCAAAGTATAGAGGCGTGGCCAGATTAAGCCACCTTGTTGACTTAGGCACAAACCCACATGGGTGCCCTCTTCTGTCTCTGGCTCCGATCCTCCACTGACCACTGGTATGCACAAACACAAAACTAGAAACAAAAGCTAACACATATGTTTGTGCTAAATTCATTCAAATGAAAGATACAATTTACGTATTTAAATTTATAGTTATTATTTTTTTAAAATAATGAACGAAAAACTATTATTTTTTAAATATATTTTAAAGTTCATCTTTCTGGATTTACATCTGGTAAAGTTTTTGAGTACATCAACAGCGTTTGTTGTGCACATGTCTGACTCAATCATCAGCAGAGATAAGGAACCATTTCTTGTTTCCTCTACTAGGATTTTTACACCTTTCAGCTGAGAAAAAGTTCCCTCAGGCTTAGTTGAACAAGTGTTAGCATTATTTTTTTATGCGTAAGGCGATTTTTACATTTGGAAAAGTACACTTGATGTTGTCTCTTTCACTTTGTATAATTCAGCATGACTGAACGTATTGTATTAAGATTTTAATGCTAAAACATTGTTACGAATATATGAGTGGAACTTTCGTAGTTCAGTACAGATCTTCGGGATAAGCATTTTTTAGTACTTGAGAACATGAGGTGTTTATGGTACATCGACCAAACAAGAAAAATCGAACTGCTATATCATTATACACCCGTCCTTGTCTACTCATCTCTGCCTCAAGTCTGTCAACAATGGCATAGAAAGTAGATTTATGAAATTCTTCTCTGACATTAAGAGATAGATACCTCAGAGGCATCGCCATCAATGAACACTTTCTTTTACTTTTACGATTACGGGAAGGGGCGTATAAGACTGCACGGGACTTCGGGCTGCAATCAAACGGGGCCCCTATCCAGCCAGCGTCCCCTAAAATAAAATGATTGCTAACAGCTAATATATGACTGTAACTAAAAATTAACATTGAAAAAAAAAGGAACGAACACGAAGAAATAACTGTTTGAAGTGTTTGCGGTATGTTACAATTGAGTGTGAAAAGAAAAAATTAATTTTTCCACTGCTAGAAATCTAACCCGACACCGGTTGCATCACGCGCCTGTGCTCTCTCCACACGGCCAGCGGAGATTGTCTAAAATGAGAAATTTCAAAAATATAAACTATATTTTATACTATGTTCTCTAAGTGAGCCAATTAAATCAAGTTTTTTTAGATTATTAAGACTGAATCGCGATCAGTTGTATAGTTAATATTTATAAATTTATTTAATTTATTATGTTTTCAAGGGTTCGTGCAAACATCTGTACACTTTGATTATAAAATATAAAAAGTTTGGGGGCCCCAAACCATCGGGGGACCCGGCTTTAGCCCGCTCAGCCCACCCCCCTTAAACCGCCATAGAAAATAAGTATAGATGAAGTAACAACATATTTCTGTGTTAGTTTATAGTACTTTAGGTTACATACGTCTAAATTTGATTCCAAATAATAACTTTCATTTTTATTACAATATGGTTCATTTTTTTATTTCTTGTATAGTGAAGAATGCTTGTGGCTGTAACACCTGTCCACGAGCCAGTGGTCACTATCCTCAGAAAAAATTCCTTTGGTTCAGGGAAGCCATACACGGAAATTTGACCCAATCCACCGCCAAGGAGAATTGTCGTTGCTACGGGATCTCCATCAACTTTACATGCACTGATAGATGACGTCACTTCCGGGCGTGAGGACGTTTGAATGGGAACCAATGACAGTAGAGTTGGTTGTATGATTAGAGTAGAGGGCAAAATAAAAGTACATTATTCTTTTTTAACTTTGAAGTTATTCAATATCTTTTTAAAATTAAAAAAAATATTTGTTTTTCACCCTGACCTGACAGGAAATGCAATAAAATAACCTAAATTGTTGTTAAATTATGTTAACCTTAAAGGTGGGGCATTTTAACGTTAAAAATAATTTATGAAAGTTTAAAAATATTTCAGTATTGACCCAATGCAATGTCTGCTCTAGGTTTTAATTTATTTCTTAATTTTTGTATGAACTTGAACTATCCCTTAACCCCTTATTTTTGATGAGGATAATGGACAGAGAAACTTGAAATGGTATTGAAACTAAATCACAAAGTGGCGTAGCTAGAAATTTGTAGGGGTTATCGATCGCGGGGGCTAACTTCTTTGAGGGGCCCCACAGACATGGCAGTGGCGTATTATTTAATGTAAAAAGATTTTGGACACTAATTTGGGGGCCACCTCTAGTTGGGGTCCGGGGGACTTTCGAATTAGGCCCTCCAACCCATCCAATAGCTTATTGAACTAGCGTATACAGTGGCGTCACTAGGGGTGCGGTGGGGCGGGCCGCCCCGGAGGACACCATCAGGGGGGTGACACCAAAATGTAAAATTCTGTATGTTCCCGTTATTTGGCATGGGAAAACTCGAGGGAGCTCTATGGCTTAAGTCGCGATGGGGTGACACCATGAGCTACCGCCCCGGGTGACACCAACCCTAGTGACGCCTCTGAGCGTATGTATATTTTAAAGGGACTTGTCAAGTACAGAGATAATTATTAGGGTATGGTGGTGGTAAGAATTTATAAAATTTAAGAAGGGTGCATTACCACTGACCACCATTAGAGATGCCATATCAGAAGAAGGCCTCTTCTCTCTTGATTTAGCAATGTTGATGGTGCGGACGTTGTTGTTGTTGTTCGTCCATCGTCAAGGCTGACCACTCTTATCATATTAGTCCAGGCCTGTGTCCCCTGGTGGCTTATTAGCCTTATTCTTGTACGAAAGTTGCGTCCGCATGTCGGACAAAAGATTGATGGGATCCCTTCAGAAGGGTTTTATACACGGCCATTCCTGGCCTGACGAGCGTGCGTAGAAGTCTGAGGAGTCCAATAATTCTCAGCTGTCTGGGGCCGAAAGGTTTCTGTCAGCAGTGTCCAGGTCAGGTTTAGGTGATTTGTTGAGGCTCTGGTTGACCATGTTGAGGTTGCTGCAGCTAACGCAAAGAACAGTCAACAAGATGGCTTTTTCTATGAAATACAATTATATTTTTATATCTACACATAAAACTACATAAACATAGACTACATAAGACATAGAAGACTTTAATCATTCCCTTAAAAAGATACTAACTACTTAGTTATCTTACCATATTGTAATATTCACATTTTATCACGCCTAGTTATGACATATAAATATAAAATAAACTAGATTTAAACTATACACATAGTTGAACTAGAGAGCATATCATGGCATGTGACAGTCTAGAGTTTCAGGCTACTAGAGCAATTTTGGCGAATTTATGGCATGCGTGCCAAAGTTGGCATGCAGAGCCTCATCAACTAGCACACGATTAAAATATTGCTTCCTTAATGAAATCAGAGAATCCAAACCCACATGATCCGGTTTCATTGGAGTGTTGGTGCTGTGCCTTTAATAAATGGGTTTGAATTTTGGGTAGACCCCTCATCCAACACCTCGCGTCGAATACGCCGCCGAATTTTCCTCCACCAAAAGTCCGCCGAAAAATATGCGCCGCATTAGCCTAACAGCTGATAAACTAAGGCAATAATATTTTAGTCCCATGGCAACTGATGAGGCTCTACATGCCGTATGTGGCACGCCTGGCATAGGTTGGCCATCACTGGCCTAGAGGGAAGCTATGAATTAAATCTAAGGTACTCACTTGTAAGGTTTCACTGATTGTTCTGTACAAGCAAATATAGTAAGAAGTTGTTATTTTAATACAATCACTTATTTTCATAACGATAACAGTGATAAAGAATTTGATTTAAAAAAACTTTTTAAGTTTGCAATTTTCTTTTATTATTTTTATTAACAAACACCAAAATAACAACAAAAAACAAAAACAAATATGATTTGAAAATATTCAAGAATATAAATTATAAATGCTATAAACAATGGTTATTATTTCATTGTCATCATCATCATCATTTGTCCTTTGGGTTCCTTGTTGAACACAGGGCCTCTGTCAAAGCTCGCCACTGTGCACGGTCCCTTGCCAGTCGCTTCAATTCTTCCCAGCTCTCTCCAGTTCTTCCAGCCTCATCTAACATGCTCCGTCTCCATGTTTCATTGTACTGATTAAGAAACATTAAAAAGCAACAAGAACATTTTCTTTTACATAGTTGCTCATCTTCTATTATAGACTCTTGTTTTCTCTTCTTGACACACATAATGAACACAATAATGATGATGATTATAATCCAAGCAATAGGAACCACTACAGCAATGATGATGGTGTCTGTGGACAAGAAGCAATCCATAAAGTACGTAACGCTCCAGTTGGGGGGGGGGAGAGGGTGTAAGAAAGTGTAGCCGTTAGTGACAAGTGGGAGGGGGGTCTGGCCATGTATGACGTCATGGTTGTTTATATTAAATTAAATTGTTTTTGTTAATAAAATTAAAGTTTTTGTTCGAGCATGTGACGTACTTTAGGGGGTGGGGTCCAAGATTTGTAACAGTTTGTGACAGGGGGAGGGGGAGTTGAAATGGTCAAAAATAGCGTGACGTACTTCATGGAAAGCCACCAAAAGAGATAGTCACAATGTTTATGCCAGTACCAGATATGTAAAGTCTACAGAAGTTCTGTTATTGATATTATCATTATTTGTATTTTGGTTAAAACATCAAGATAAATACCGTTTACCCCTCTATTCACGAGAGTTACGTCACTTCCTGTCCCAAGAATCCTGAAAATCCACAAATTATTAACACAGTTTTAAAATTAAAATGCCTATGCATAATATAATACATGCTAACATGTGCTTTCCAAGTATAGTCTGGAGACAGCATAAATGCAGTAAATGTACTAATGTAGAAATAGATCTATGTAGTAATGATAAATTTAAAATAATTTCTTTGTACTCACCAATTTTGAGTGATGACGCAATATAGTTTTCTGCTTAGGATGAACTAAGAAATTGACGAATTGAAAAAAAATTGAGAGCAAAATCTTTGATTACGTGCATGGGGACCGCAAACGTTTAGGCATGAATGTGTTTGGACACACTGTGGCATCGGAACATCATTAAAATACATTCGTGTGGCATGTATTAGTAAATGTGAAATAGTTGAATTTGTCCAAACAACTTAAGTTGAAATGATACCTACGAGCACTGACTAAGACTAAAACTTGGCATGTAGCTGAATAATTGACTCCATTTACAGTGTTGGTAGCAGTGCAGCTAGAGAGAAAGAGATCAAATCCTATTTGTTAAGTTAAATATTTAAATATGCACATATATTTTGTGTCCTATAATAGCAAAACGAATAGCCCAAAACAAAGTCAACATAGAGAGAAGGAGAACAGATAAATAATACACATAATGAAATAAAAAAGAATAAATCGGGAGTTCCCGTAATGACTAATAAAAGTAAAATAAACAAATAAATTAATCCAACAGTATAATGTACTTACATGTAGGCCCCAGCATCATTTGCTAGACTAAGATTCGTCAAAGTCAGTTTGTTTGTGAGTCCATCTTGAGCTCCACTCAATGACCTATTCTCATTGCCAACTTGCAGCCATGTATAGGTGGGTTGTGGGTTGCCCTCTGCCTGACATGTCAGTGTTATTGTATTGAATTCCTCAACAGGTCTCTGGGGGATCATGTTGATTATCAGTTTACTGACGGCATCTGAGGAACATACATGTACAATTAGTGGAGTATAGAAGTCTGACTGGATCTTAGGAACAACATGTAAATTAGTGGAGTATAGAAGTCTGATGGCATCTGAGGAACAAACATGTACAATTAGTGGAGTCTACAAGTCCAATGGCATCTGAGGAGCAAACATGTACAGATAGCGCAGAATACAAGGAGTTTAATCTTTCAAGTTTTATTCACCCAACGCACACCACAAAACACCCCCCCTTCCCCCCACCAATTTCCTGAATGAAAACATCATTTTGTTCAGTCCGTGGAAGGGGTATGGGACGAAAAGCATGAGGCATCAACAGAAATTAGAGCATCTATTAAGGCCTTGGCTAACACCTGGGTCAACCTGCTCCATATGCTGTGCAGTGCAATACAACATTGTCTTATCCTGGGACTCTTTTGCCTCCCGTACCTCCCTAGCTATGTTTATAGTGGGCACAAATTTAACTGTTTTAGAGGCTAGGCTGCGAAGACGGCAGTTCGAGCCCCTGTTGTTCAAGAAGAATTTGTTGAGCAATGTTTAGTTCTCATTTGAGTCAGAAAACGCTGGTGTTTGCGACTCAGTTTCAATCACTGGTTTGTTCGACTTGGCCTTGGCTTTTTTAGCGAACACCCCCCCCCCCTAGCAGTCGTGTTGTCATCCCTTGTTCCTAAAGTGTTCAAACAGCCATACCGTTACGCCAAGATAAGTGATGTTGTCGTCTAGTTAGGGTTGGGCGACCCAGGATTTTGCATATCATTCCACTATATCATTGACATCGACATTCACGTGGCTCGGGATCCTCTATTACCTTACCTCCGAGTCTTTCCAGCTTACCAACATTATCTAGGATTGGTAGAACCAAGCGAGCCATATCCTGCTGTGCCTTCTATCATGTTTGCATATTACTACTTAACCATTGGATTCTTTTTTTCATTGATTTACAGCTCCACTGACCAGATCCAGTACATGTCTAAGGTTAACATTGTGTATATATGTTCTGGCATGGTCATCCAGGTAACCATAGAACAAAAGTCCTTAGTAGAGTTTATCAATATCTTAAGATTTTGAAGTTAATTACGCATTCACGACCAAAACAAAAACACCACCAGCCACATACTCAAATTTAAAACACATAAAAAAGAACAGACAACAAATACATGTTTCCATTCATTAGAAAATTGACATATTGAAACAATACTTACAGATAATGTTCAAAGGTTGAGACTGATCACACAGGTCTGTGCTAGGACTTGTACATAATGAAGGTGGTGTTTGTGAAGGAAAGTCTTGGCTGATAGAAAAACAAGCCAGGGTGAGGTTCTGTATTGTCCTGTTGGCTTGGAGAGTCACTGTACTTTCAATAATACCAGTACAGTTGTCATCTGGAGATAATATTCAAAGGGTTAGCTTAAAAATGTAAATACATTTCAATGAAATTTGTTTATTTTGGAATCAAGTATTTTATGAAACATAATTCAAATGTAAAACCTCAAGGCTATTTGAAATTTAATAACAGATTACAAGACATAAATGAAAATTTATGATGTTAACTAGCAACAAAGTGTCAGGGAAACATTATAGGGTAATGGGGTTTTCTATTAATTTACTAGCACATTATTGTCAACCTAGTAGCATTAGTATCAGAATACTTATTTATGTTAATAATGGAGTTTGAAGTTTTGGCATTAGAAACGTTTACATATTTTAATATAGTTTCCACATTTCTTTTAATATTGTATCTTAGCTGTTTTAAATTACATTTTATTTTGTTTTAACGTTTTTCATTTTTTAAGCAGCTAGTTAACAACGAGGATTGGCTATCACCACCCCTCACGTAGTGCCCCTCAGAGCATTCCATTGGCCCATGTTTCAAATTGATATGTTACGGTAAGTTTTCATTTTACAATAGGAGCGGCTCTCAAATGTTAGGAATTAATTAATTTACCATCACATAAGTATCATTTCCTCATACTACTTACGCCTATGGTTTCTCAGTACAGTAGTATTAGTTTCAGACAAATGTATATCCAAAAAGAAGTTTCAAGTTTTGGCAGTTTAAACATTTACAAGCTTTAAGTTAGTTCCTTTATTTATTTAGGCTTTTCTTTATTTTTTGCAATTTAAAATCTCTGCGTTTAAAAATAAAGTTTTCATTGTTAGAAACTAATGAACGACTAGGAATTAGCCGCCCCTGGCAAAGTGCCCCCGGGGCATTAGCCCCCTTGCCCTCCCATTTGCTCCACCACTGGGGTGAGGGTGATTTCAAGAGTCCAAGAAGATATTTATTCTTAAAATAATTTTAGCCAGGCCCAGTGAATAATAAAAATGTTATTTAAGATCACATCACATCAATAGGTACCTTGAATAATGACATCATAAAATCAATAAAGCCACAATTTTAAAAAAGAACATTTAAAAAATATTTATTAAAAACACGTTAAAAAGTTTTTGACTAGTGTAAATCATTAAGACTCTATATACAAGACATAATTAAAAGAATGTTCATTACAATAGGCAGAGCAAGTCTATTCAAAATTACAAAATCGTGAATATATTGTTAACTAGTTCAAAAGCCTGCTGAAGCTGGCAGAACGAAATCCCACAAAAGGGATAACAAAGATATTACCAAATACTGCAATAGAAAAAACCACGCATATAAAATCAATAGTAATTAAATGCTTACTACTTTGTTCCTTCACAATTGGTGTTAATGTTTGTTCAAATTTCTCTCCGTTTACATAAGCATTCAACACAATCTGGCTTTTGTTCAGACGGCCCCTATTGGCCAGGCATTTGTATGTGATAGGCGATCCTTCTGATACCACAAGAGATGGTGGTTCTGTCATCACTGGAACTTGTGGTGGAACTGATTATAAATAGTTAAAAGAATTAAATTATTTTATTGAACATACTTTGTAAGTTGAACTTGTTGTACAAATAGTAAAAAGAAAATAAATAATAAATTTAAGATTAAACTTTAAAAACGCAATAAATTAAGCAATGTACTTACTTTTAATATCAACAAAACGTCCAGTTGAATTCTTTACTTGGTTACCACTTGAAAAATATTCCATCTTACAGATATATCTGTCTATATCTGAGCAAGAGATGTTTGTGATGGTCATTGTCAAAGATGTGGATGTATATGTGACAAGAAGCCGAGAATGGAAGCTAGAGCCATTAAACAAAGCCTGCTCAGACACAGATAAGGATAACAACATTTTATTACTCTGTGTCACTACAGATAATAACAAATTAACTTCTGAACTGCCTCTAACCCAACTGCATCCAAAAGTGGCATTGGTATCAATCAGCCCATCAGAACTGTAATCAAGGCGATCATTTAGTTCAAAAGAATTATTTCTTGTTATTGTCCCATCTGCAATAGAAAGTTAGCATAATGAAAAATTATTATTATTTAAAGTCAAAGACCAAAGCGTTTAAAGTGCCTGGACCGTTCAGTAATCCCTTATTTTGAGGTATTGTATTTTGTGGGTCAATGTTTAAAAACAAATCAATTTAGTTCATCTGGATTTTTTTTTTTGAAATTTAAATATTGTAACTTTTGTTCAAATAAAACTGCCATCATACAATTCTTTACAGATACAATGTGTATAGGCTATTTGACACATATTCAGTGATTTAAAGCGCCATTTCTGGAAGGTTATTATTTATTTGTTTATCCACATTGAATATAGAAATTTCATAATTGTCTATTAAAAGATATTCTGCAAATGTAATAGCAGTGGAAAGCCCTGATCTTAAGATAGTAATAAATATTTTTGAGAAAGAGCGGGCTCCCCAAACTCCACCCATCGTGTAAAGGAAATGTGTGAGAAAGTCTTTGTAGGTGGATATAAATAATAGGTTAGGATCATGCTAATTGTTTTAAGGGACCTCACGCGATTTTGGGCGATTTTCGACCCCGTCCCCCCTCGTCCCAAAAAATTAGACCCTCCTTCAATATAACGTAACAGAGCTTTGCCCCCCCCTCCCCAATAAAATTTGTATTTTCTAACTGAAAATGAGCATGTCTCAAATCTAATTTTATGTTATTTAAGCATAATTTAGTGTAGGCTGCACTCTAATACAAAACACGCGGAAAGCCATTTAGAACGTCATTATAAAAATTGTAAACAATGAAACATTTAAGTGGAACTTTCATTTAAAAGTTGCGTGTTTTGATCTGACGTAACATTTCTTACACACTCCCCCTCCCTTCGTCACACATCGTCATGAATGTTTGACGCCCCTTCCTACACCCCCCCCCCAGGAGCGTGACGTTATTTATGGACGGCCCCTAAATTTATGTCAAGAGTTTGACAGTCAAACCAAAAACTTTCATAGGATGTTAATCAATAGTAACTGAACTTAATAATACATTTAAAATAGTTGAGTGTGTTTAAACTACGGCTGGTACTGAATAATTTTTTTTGCTCGATTTAGCTTTAGAAATTAATCGATTAAGGCGCCGTCCATAAACTATGTCAGGCTCCAGAGGGGGGTGGTGTAAGAAAGTCTGACAGTTTGTGACAGGAGGAGGGGTGTCCGACCATATTTGACGTCACGGTATTTTATAAGACATTTTAATTATTTTGTAAATAAAAAAAAACCTGTTTTCGTTCAAAAGTGTGAATACTTTAGTTGGGGGGAGGGGGGATTTGTAATAGTTCGAACAGGCTGGGGAGGGGGGTTAAATGGTCAAAAATAGAGTGACATACTTATGGACGGCCCCCAAATCGATTAAATTTCGATTATTTTTTATTTCATTTAACGCATATATAGATTCCGTTAAGTCCCGATTCATTATATCGCAAAATCGGTTATCTCGCGGTAAATCCATGGTCCCCAAATTTCGAGACGTAGCAATGCAAAGACTTTCTTCTATGCAAGAAATAAGAAATAAAACCCATTTAGCAGACGTATGCACGTCTATATGAATAATAATAATGCGAGGGAAAATTATGTAAGTAAATAAAAATATAACATAATTAATAAATAGAAAGAAAAAAAAGAATAAATTTAAAAAAATAATTAAGTGAATTTTAATATATTACATTTTTTAACGATTAATCGATTAATTAATCGTTAATTTACGCAGCCATCGCTTAAACAACGTAAGTTAAAATGATACCTACAAACACTGACTGAGACTTGGTCTGTAACTGAATAATTGACCCCATTAATATTGTTGGTGGCAGAGCAGCTAGAGAGAGAGATATCAAATACTATTTGTTATTGTCAATATACACATCTATCTTTTCCTATAACCGCTAAATAAATAGTCCTGCACAAAGTTCACATAGAGAGAATAGAGGAAAAAAATACACATCGTAAAATAAAAACGAGCAAAATTGTATTTTGCCTAATGACTAAAAAAACAAACAAACTACTAAACTAATCCAACAATCTGTACATACTTGTAGACCCCAGCATCATTTGCTATACTAAGATTCGTCAAAGTCAGTTTGTTTGTGAGTCCATCTTGAACTCCACTCAATGACCTATTCTCATTGCCAACTTGCAGCCATGTATAGGTGGGTTGAGGGTTGCCCTCTGCCTGACATGTCAGTGTTATTGTACTCAATTCCTCAACAGGTCTCTGGGGGATCAGGTTGACTATCAGATTGCTGACAGCATCTGAGGAACATACATGTTCAGTTAGTGCAGTCTACAAGTCTAATGGCATCTGAGGAACAAACATGTACAGTTAGTGGCGTCTACAAGTCTAATGGCATCTGAGGAACAAACATGTACAATTAATGGCGTCTACAAGTCTAATGGCATCTGAGGAACAAACATGTACAGTTAGTGGCGTCTACAAGTCTAATGACATCTGAGGAATAAACATGTACAATTAGTGGCGTCTACAAGTCTGATGGCATCTGAGGAACAAACATGTACAATTAGTTCAGTCTACACATCTAATGGCATCTGAGGAACATACATGTACTGTTAGTGGAGTTTTCAAGTGGGCGATCCTGTTGACTACCGTTTACTATCAGTTTTCTGACGGCTTATGTGAAGTGGGTGAAAGGTCACGTGACAACAACAGAAATTTGATCCAGCAAATCGGAGGAAATCCCCTTTAAATTAAGCACATTTTGTAACTAGAAATGAAGTCGTGGAAGATTTTTTTCATTTTCTTTCATTACTACTGAAAATCCTACATGTGGAAGACAATCAGCAGTTCCGAGCCTGCGCTCTTCATCGGGCTTCCCGGAAAACCCCCTCAGCCCCCTGGCCCCAAAGGGACGTAAAGGCTGAGAAGCCCCCCCCCGAGCGGTCACTGCTACAAGCGGCCGCATGGGCGTCCAGGACACTAGGTCAAAAACGCCTCCCACTAAGTGTGCCTCCCGAGGGAGTGGTGGAATTCCCTACTATAACTCGCTATCAACATAGTATCACTTTGGTGCCCCCCTGGCAAAGCTTATGAGTCTCAAAGGTTACGATCGCCGCAAAGTGGGGGATCATCACTGGCCTAACTAAGGTTTAACCCCCACCGGAAGGTTTCCTCAGAGCTGGCGTCCGAAAGCGTTTCCTAGCGGTACCTTCTGCTATTTAGTAATGGCGCTCCTGGCCCTAAACCGGCACCACTCAGTAACGTTGCCAGTTAATTTAGGGGGACGAAACGGTCGCCTCGGAGTAACCCGACCTTCAACGGGTACTTTGGTTTTCATCATCGGCATTGCATCTAAATGCTTTGCCTAAGATTACTACTAAACTAAACACATATTCTTTGGACCTGAGATCTAATCTCTTAAGGCCTTGGCTATTACTTGGGCAATCTGCTCCATCTGTTGGGCAGTGCCATACAACATTGTCTGAACGTAGGACTCCCCCGCCCCCTAACCTCCCCGGCTATGTCAAGCGCGGGACATGACGTCAACAAGTGTGTGATCGTCTCAGAGGCTGGCTGCAATGGTGGCAGTTGGGGTCCCTGTTGTGATCCAGCCTGTTAAAATAAGATTTGGTTGGGCAATGCTCGGTGCGCATTTGGGTTACCATACTTTGTTCCCTTCGTTTTAGACCCCACCGCTGGTCTGATCTACTCGACCTGGGCATGCTAGCGAATACCCCTCTGGCTGTCGCTCCATCTTCCCACTCCTGGTACCACTTTTCCCTGAAGTGGTCTATTAGCCTCGTCTTTGCCCCAAGATATGTGACTGGGACATCTGGTACTACTAAACAAATTGATTTTAATTGTGTAAATTGAGTTCAAGAGATTTATAACAACAACGGGCAGATACAGTACTAAGTTTTTAGGGTAACATTGTGTATGTAAGTTCTGATATGGCCAACCAGCAACCATCTTATAATTTTACAATAAGGTCTCTCAGAATTTAAAGCTTTCAAATTTAATTGTTCACAAAAAAAAACAAAACAAAAAAAAAAACACCCACCACATTCTCATTAAATTTAAAATGTGAATAAAAGCACAGATGATTATGTGAATGTGTCTCCGTTCTTAAGTAAAGACACATCATTTGTATAGAACCATTGTAACGACACTTACATATAATATTCAAAGGTTGAGACTGATGACACAGGTCTGTGCTAGGAGCTGTACATAATGAAGGTGGTGTTTGTGAAGGAAAGTCTTGACTGGTAGAAATACAAGCCAGAGTGAGGTTCTGTATTGTCCTGTTGGCTTGGAGAGTCACTGTACTTTCAATATTACTAGTACAGTTGTCATCTGGAGACAATATTCATATTATGGTTAGCTTATACTGTAAAGGATTTCAATGAATTTGGTTTATTTTAGCGCCAACTTAATAACAATCATAATTTGAATGTAAAATTGGAGACAAATTATGGCTCTTTGAAATTTAATGCTGCAGTAAAAGATTACAAGATATAATTGTAAATTTATTATGTTAATAGAGAAGTAAATGTTAAAGACTAAATACTAAGGAATGAATTTTTGAACAATGGGGATAGATTTGTGACTAGGTCAGACACAACAATAATGAAACTGATTTGATGTTATCTTAACCATTTCGTCAGGATGAGCACTTAAATACGACTTTCTGACTATGTGTCATTTACCATTGGCTATCTTACCGATTTCAACATCGGTTGTTGCTATCATTAGTTTAAAAAAATTACATTTAGATAAAAAAAAATAACCTAGTAACTTAACCAATAAACTTGAGCTAAACAGAACTTAAAAAAAAAAGTATTTCTAAGGCAGTAGATGTGGGGTTTGATTTCAAAAGAGTCCAACAATATATTTATTCTTAAAATAATTTTGGCCAGGCACAGAGACATTTTATTTTAGATCACATCACATCAATAGGTACATTGAATAATGATGTCATAGAATCATTCTTACCACTTTAAAAAAACAAAAACATTGTTTCGTAAAATATTTCAAGACATTTTCCATACAAGAAAATGAAAATGACAAGAGATTGAAAGCCATGGCAACGTGTCATGTTTAAAATACATATATTTCCTTATTTCCAGACTGAGAAATAATTTTAAAAATGCATGACTTTTTCCAATATCCTCCTCTGAGAGGGCACCATGTACAATGTCTACCATAAAATACTAGATGTGAATAGCTTAGCAGTAGAAAAATAAATGATAACTCATTAAGTTTACATATATCAGATCTTTGATACGACATGCTTTATAAGATTAATATACAACATCGAAGCGTCTATAACTCAAT
The DNA here is from genome assembly GCA_002072015.1 of Radix auricularia. Classification (NCBI taxonomy): domain Eukaryota; kingdom Metazoa; phylum Mollusca; class Gastropoda; family Lymnaeidae; genus Radix; species Radix auricularia. Next base: position 174,534 of record MUZC01000276.1, on the reverse strand, counting down.
CCACAAGCTTATGATATAGAATTATTGTCAAAAGTCTTTAAAATCAAAAGTAAATAAATTTCTTAGTACTTGTTTCTTTCACAATTGGTGTTAATGTTTGCTCAAAGTTCTGTCCGTTTACATAAACTTTCCACACAATCTGGCCTTTGTTGAGACGTCCCACATTGGCCAGGCATTTGTATGTGATCGAAGATCCTTCTGATACCACAGGAGATGGTGGTTCTGTCATCACTGGAACTTGTGGTGGAACTGATGGCATTTAAAACAGTTAATAGAATTAAATTATTTTATTGAATACATTTCGAAAGTTGAACTTGTTCTCCAATTAACAATAAAAAATTGTATTATAAAAAAATAATTAATTAACATTTAACTTAAAAAACACACAAAATTAAGAATGTACTTACTTTTAATGTCCACTAGACGCCCAGTTGTAGAAGGCATCATTGGGGTACCATTTGAAGAATATTCCATCCTACAGATATATCTGTCTATATCTGAGCAAGAGACGCCTGTGATTGTCAATGTCAAAGATGTGGTTGTATATGTGACAAGAAGCCGAGAATGGAAGTTAGTGCCACTAACCAAAGCTTGCTCAGCAGGATAAAAGGATAAAATAGTTTTATTAGTCTGTGTCACTACAGATAATATTAAAGCAAAGTCTGAACTGCCTCTAACCCAACTGCATCCAAAAGTGGCATTGGTACCAATCAGCCCATCAGAACTGTAATCAAGGCGATCATTTAGTTCCAAGGACTTAGTTCTTGTTATCACCCCACCTGTAATGGAAAGTTAGCAGAAATAAAAAAAATATTATTGAAAGTCGAGAGCAATTAAACTTCAAATTGCAAAGACTTTGAAATAAATAATATAAAACTTACAAGAATCTTGTTTTTATAATATTAAATAATAATTAAGACAAACTAAAAAGTGCATGGCTTTGGCTGTTTGTTGCAATAAAATTGGTATTATTTCGTACAGAAAAAAAACATAAATATAAGTCATTGGTTGACAATGCAACGAAAAATAGGAAATCTTTAAGTCAAGGGTTTGTAAAAAGATATGTGAAGACTTTTAATATGTACTTAAACTAGATAATTTTCCCATGAATAATCAACCAATTGATTTCAGAATTTTGATTTGAATTAGGGCTGCGGAAATTAACTATTAATTTTTCAATTAATCGTTAAAAATTTTAACGATTAATTTTTTCGATTAATTGACCCACCACTTATAAATGTACTGGAAGTAAAAAAAAAAAAATTCGTCAGGATAACATAAACAGATTTTCGGAGGATTCAATGACCAATTTGGTTTACAAATATTGACTGACGTGAATGATTAAAATTGTATGTTGAAAAAGGTTATTGTGTCCATTGAGAGAAATTGTTTGCCTACCATGCAATATTTCTGCTTATTCTAAGCTTCATAGGTCCGTGTGCAAAGTTCAAAAATAACTCGTGTGCAAAGTTACACAAAGTTTTATTATTTGTGTGCAATATTTTTAAAAATTGCTGAGTGGTGATTCTAAACTCCCTGCGTGGCGTCACCAAATATCTGCGCAGTCGCGCTGCTTAAAGGGAACATTGCTACCATGGTTCTATCACTTTGCTACATATCACCTGCAAACCAAACATCCACTACAGTATCAGAAACTTCAGCTAAGATAAACTAAAGCTATGTGAACGATTGTTCAGCTCGGCTGGCCATATTGTTAATAAGACCCGCTCATCACTTGAACCAAATAATGTCCCTACACTTGTCTGTTTGCGTCATTTATTAAAAGATGTCATTTAAAGAACAAATTCCAGAGTTATTTCGATTTTCAACGAGTACTTATAATATATTTTAATAAATGTTACTTATGACTTATGAGACCATAAATTACAATTTGTGGCTTTAATCGAAATGAATGATTAATTAATTTGAAGATACAATTTGTATAAATCATGCTACCATTGACATAAAGTTCTTTACATAAATTATAATCTAAGCAAAGGATCACCAAACTACGCCCCGTGGGCAAGATGCGGCCCACGGTGGAACTTTATCCAGCCCACCAAAGGGACATGAATGAAATATTTTCTTGATAGTCTGGAACACAAGAAGTTTCGATACAATTAAATATTACATTTAGAAAAATATTAGTTCATCACACGTACAGAGAAATCATGTATGTTTTGGAGCCTTGGTCTTAAATTTGCAATTATTTTACTATAATTATGTTCTCTTACTTGGCACCGCTCTAAGTCTTTACCCGGCTTGTGGTTTGCTCACACACTGACATTACTGTGGCAACACACAATACACGCATTATACCCATCCTAATATGTATCCAGCGGTCAAAACAAATTCGGAGCTCTAGATATATTTACCTTTTGCTGCCTATCATCAATTTAAACTAAGTAACAGTCATTCCTTTGTTTTAATTTGTTAGTGAAAATAACGTTTTGGAAATGGAGGAAATAAACAAGCAAATATCGTTTGAAAAATGCCACAGAAGACTAATTTATTGGGAAGCTATCTCCAGCTCAGAAAAAAAATTCACCTAAGATGAAACCAGATACACCATTGTCCTGGGAAATCCAATTTGCTTGATAGTATCAGGCTTTGGATAAGCTTAGTTCTGCGGATAATAGAAGAATTAGGAGAGAACAAACTGCTACAGATATGAGAGAAAGCTAGGATCTAATTGTGGTATTTTCTGCCGCTTGATGAGTCTACTGTTATTTAGAGTGTGTCTCAACTTCTCGAGTCTTTTCATAATGTCCATTCCGCTTTTCAAATAAAAGAAAAATTGATATCCATTGCTGATTAAAAAGAGCACACGGAAAGATACATTTTTTATGGAAGTGAGAAAATGATGGAGTGGAATTATCTTCAAAGTGTTAAAATTTACAGAGGAAAAACATGCCTTGAGTGAGGAAGTGCACATCAAGTCACATTGGAAGATTTAAAAAATATGTTCACTATGTTTATAAATCTTAACATCAGCAATTAATCTGGGGGGAAAGACCTTGACATTTTACCTACTGACATTAATCGTTTCTTCTTGGAACTTGATTCAATCACCGTCAGTTCCAGCATTCTTTAAATAGAATTTAATTCTAAATTCTGTGACTTGTTATATAATACAGTCATGTGTTTGTTCAGCTGTTAGAAATGACTATTTATGTTTTACACGTGGTAATAAAGAAATGAATGATTATTCTCAAGATGGAGCTGTGTTGCGTACTGGGTTCTGGATACTATCTTTAATAAAGACAGACTCTTGTCGAATAGAAGATGTTCTTTATTGAACTATAAATACACGTACAATCCTTCCTACAGCCATCGAAACATCACAGTATACAGGCTTACAGGATCACAGTCTTTACAGCGTTCGAGACCTCACGGTACAGGCATACAGCTCGCAGCCTTCTAGTGTTCGAGCAAACCTCGATACACCAGCCTTCTAGTGTTCGAGCAAACCTCGATAACACCAGCCTTCTAGTGTTCGAGCAAACCTCGATAACACCATCCTACAACAACACAGCCTGGCCGATCGTCTATACACTGACGTACCAGTCTCTCGTATGTTTTCTCCTCACGTCTCTCGCTCGTCTCTTACTCGTCTCCTGACACACTACACAGACCCACACTATATATAGCCCTTGCGCGCACTCTCAAGTCATTGCCTGACATTCAAAAAGTTCGTCAACTGAATAAAGTTCAAAACATTCTCACGACAACTCACAACAATGATTGACAACTCAGTAACAACTCAGCACCATTCATTGCCAGTGATTCTCATACCTTGACAAGCTGATCCACAGCCATATGTTCCTACATGGCTGTTAATATTGTCATTTGTAGTAGACAGATGTAGGAAATAAACTTCATGGAAAGAATTGCCAAATGATTTCATAGAAAGCTTTCATTGTTTGAAGCACAGATAAAAGCTGACTTGTTCTAATTCTGTTACATTATTCCTTACAATTAATCTTGATGGTGAACCTGTTAAATTACACTTGGAGCTCAATTATGTAAATAACTTGCTGAAAGTGAAGAGAGAGACATGGAGAACTTTTTAATGTAACCGCTGCTTATCGGATGTTGAGGTTTTTGGTTGTTGCTTTTTGGTTCTTTTTTTTTTTAAGCAAACAATTTTGCCGCTGGGAAGACATCATTGTGGAATTAACTTAAGTGTGTGAGGAGACTTAAAAACTTTTTTTTGTAAGGGAACATAACTATGAAAAGGGTAAATACATGTATAATAAATAGTAACAAACAAACTATTGACGCCGTAACCATCTTGTCCCAAATCAAAGGGCCAGATTAAGACCAGGCTATTTGAGATGTTAGACCCCAAACTTATTGAGAAAAGAGGACCTTTATAAGTCAAGATATTCTATGTCAATGCCACATATGAATTTTTGATACCAAAAGGGTTACACTGATGTGTAATTAAGAAGTGTATAGATAGCGAAATAATCTGTAGCTTAAAATTATTTTTATTCATTAAATTTTTAAAAACTCTGGTAAAAGATAAAACAATTATTTTAAGAGGCACAACATGTTCAAGTAATCCAAGGAAATGGCCATTGTGAGGAGAGCAACATTTTTCTTTATCTCCCCTGAAAGATAAATCACGCTCTTCCATAGTAATTATGAATGTAATAACTCGTTTAAGAAAGTGTTTCCAGCACTGCAGTGTATTATATATATTTTATGATTACATATTTAGCAGTCAAATGTTGAGACAAGCTTACGTCCATCCCTTTGGCGCACCAGCCCATGTAGACCTTGGGCCTGCCTCACTACCTCCTTCCACACAGTCCTAACCGATGTCTTTCTTCTCCAGGATTACATTCCAAGTTAAATTAAATCTTTTTCTAAATCATCAACCCATCTAAGCCTAGATCTCCCATTGAGCCGTTTTACTCTGGGGTTTTGGTGCTGTCCAATCTTTCCTCTTCTATTAATTGTTATTTTGAGCCACGTTTACTTGTAAGATATGTTACTATAACAGTTATTTGCTCTTCAGAGTTTTCATGACTTTGAACTAAATCACAAAATATTTAGGTGTATCTGGCAATTGATAATTAAAACCATTATTTGGAGCCCATAAACAAGTTTGGTCCCTAAACTGTACTTTGTATGACTTATAGGTAAGTTCAGCAGTGCCATAATGATAAACAGCCATATTTGACTATATTATCCTCTAGTTTTTCTATGTTTAGTTATTTAACTAAAGGCTTATGGTAACGCGCACAAGAACCATTGAAAGAGTTTATGTTCCAGAGCTGATGGAGATGGATTGGCCACGCCCTCAGAAAGCCCACATCCAATATCTCGAGATAAGCTCTCATATGGAACCCCCAGCGCAAGAAAAAAAAAGAGGTTGGCCCAGAATTGATTGGAAAATCGAACGGGGGCAGTCAACCAGTTACAAAAAGAGTGGTCAAAGCTGGTGACAGTTGGAGAGATTGGCGCAGGACCGGGATGCCTGGAGACTGGAGAGCCTTTGTTTGCGGCTAATGACACAGATGGGACGACAGGCGATGATGATGATTTAGGCATTACGTGTTACACTTGTCTAAAGTGAATATTCACCGTCACCTTTGCTGTGTTTAGTGACTAAGACTGACTGTCACGTAGTGATGACAAAGTAAAATAAAATCTTAATAGTAATTACAAATCATATATTACTTACTAATAATGCCGGCTATTAGCAGCACAAAGTGTGCAGTTGAAAAATATCCCATTTTAACAAATGAAGCTGAAATAAGATTTCAATATGTCGTTAATTGAATGGCAAGGCTTGATCTGAGTCAAGACACAATGTTATCACCTGCCCTATTGGGTGACGATTTCACTTCCGCATTGAAAGTCCGAAAAACTATGGGGCCGGTGTACCGAAAGTGACGTGTTCAAATCTTAGCGAAAGTAAGGGTAATTCCTCGGTATACGTGTATTCCCAAGCCGAATGGATACCTGGCAATTAGGAAAAATGTGATGGCTTAAAATTGTGCCAGACAATCCCCTCCCAACATGCTGGCATGGTATGTGCGTTCTTATCCGAACGAGGGACGGAGCTATCTTCTGAAATAAAAACGTCTAGTGGCAAAGATAATAATGACTTCTAGAAACATTTGTATGTAAATTTTGCGGGGATCCTAACCATTGAAACTCGTAAGTTTTGCCGGGGTGGCGCCAAAGTGATACTATGTTGATAGCGAGTCGTAGTAGGGAATTCCACCCCTCCTTCGGGAGGCTCACTTAGTGGGAGGCGTTTTCGACCTAGTGTCCTGGACGCCCAGGCGGTCGCTTGTAGCAGTGACCGCTCCGGGGCCGGGGGGGGGGCTACTCGGTTTCCACGTCCCTTAGAGGGCCAGAGAGCTGAACTGGGGGGGGGGTTCCGGGAAGCTCCATGAAGAGGGCAGGCTCGGGACTGCTGATTTTCTTCCACATGTAGGATTTTCAGTATGTAAAATTTAAATTTGTATGTATTTAAATTTTATTTCGAAAGCCATTTAACGACAAGTGTATGTGCCAGCAGAGGCGTCACTGAGAGGGGTGGTGGAACGCAACGGGTGACTCCATCATAAAAGGTGACACCAAGGGGTAACATTCTCTATGTCCTCGTTGTTTGGCACTTGCAGATTCGGAGGATGTCTTTGGGGAAAGTCGTAAAGGGGGAGGGGGACATCATGAACTACCGCACTGGGTGACACCAACCCTAGTGACATCATGAGCTACCGCACTGGGTGACACCAACCCTAGAGACATCATGAGCTACCTCACTGGGTGACACCAACCCTAGTGACATCATGAGATACCGCACTGGGTGACACCAACCTTAGTGACATCATGAGCTACCCCACTGGGTGACACCAACCTAAGTGACATCATCAGCTACCGCACTGGGTGACACCAACCCTAGTGACATCATGAGCTACCGCACTGGGTGACACCAACTCTATGGACATCATGAGCTACCTCACTGGGTGACACCAACCCTAGTGACATCATGAGCTACCGCGTTTGGGGACACCAACCCTAGTGACATCATTACCTACCGCACTGGGTGACACAAACCCCAATGACGCTTCTGTGTGAAATTAATTTCACGCGTGTTACGATATTAGCTAAATACAAACTTAAATCTGAAAAAAGTGATTCTAAACATGATCGTTTTCAAATAGAAAATAGTTTTTGGGGAGGGGGTTTTGAGGAATAGCTTTTTGACGTCATATTGGACGGGTTTCTAAATTTTTATGACGTAGTGTGACGAGGGCGAGGGGGGGGGGGTTGTCAAATTGGTCAAAATTGCGTAACGTCATTTAACGACGGCACCTCAGGTATATACCAAAGTGCAGTTCAGCTAAAATCAACTGAGGTAACCGCTGTACTACATCTCCATTTTTAAAAAGCTGTTGATAATAATTGTATCTGGCATCAGGAGTTGAAACGATTGAAATTGTATAATATTTATGGTTTCATGGGTGTTATTTTCAAGAATTATCTTTATGAATACTATGGATATTAATAATTCTATTAATTAATTTCACACACTTGCAAAGTGATTTACGTCATACAATTCACTTTCCGGAATTAGCTTTGCTCTTTTTAAATTTCCTTAGAAAAAGAATCAAATTTGACTAAATCCAACAAAGGTAGTCTCCATTGTTATATAAATGACAGTCACCACAAAAGGCTACACCTCTATCAGCAAGAAATATAATCATGGTTGCTATTCTCTGCGGGGTATCATTCCAGTACTTTGAGAGTTTTTATTTCTCTCTCTGTACATCTTCGCCGACTCCAATTATTTGAAAGAGTTCTTACACATTGATAGGGTTACAATAAGACTCTTGAAATACATATACAGTGGCACCCCGCTTAACGAACGTTCGGAGTACGTACATTTCGGTTAACGAACAGCCTTACTCTTGACAATTTGGTCCGCACAATGAACATTTTCCGGAGAACGTACAAAGTTAGAGCGAACATATTTTTCCCAAATTTTGAATATTTTTTGGGAATTTTCATCACGGCGGAAGAAGCAACGCTACCAGGTCATAAGCCTATGAAAGATCGCTTCACTCTTCTTCTGTGTGGCAACGCGTCCGGAGACTTCTATGTCAAACCCTTAATGGTTTACCACTCTGAGAAACCTAGGGCCTTTAAACAGTATCATGTTGATAAAGACTCATTGCCAGTCATGTGGCGTTCTAACAGGAAGGCATGGGTCACTAGGGTTATCTTCCTCGAGTGGGTGAGGAAGGTCTTCGCGCCCAGCGTCAAAAGTATTTGAGCGAAGAAGGCTTGGCACTGCGATGTGTACTCGTCATGGACAATGTCCCTGCTCATCCACCCGATATAGCCCAGGCCCTAGAGGCTGAATTTGACTGGATTACAGTCAAATTCCTTCCACCGAATACGACGTCATTAATTCAGCCAATGGATCAGTTTGTTATAGCAAACTTTATTGCCTTATTTTTTCTTTATTTGTTTATATTTCTTCTAATAATAATGTATTTACACTTTAGTTGTCATTATTTAGCAATAATATTATACAAACAAACATTGAAAGGGGTGTGTAAGGGAACGAGAGAACGGATTAATCGCTATTTCCATTATTTCTTATGGGATTATTTGGTCCGGTTAACGAGCATTTCGCTTTACGAACATTCTTCCGGAACGGATTATGTTCGTTAAGCGGGGTACCACTGTATATCAATTGGAAAGGTAAAATGTAATTAATGTATATTTTATATGCCATCCTAAAAAAAGTTTTCAGAATAAGGAAACACCGGACAGTTACTTAAATAAAATATTTGAAAAATAATTACATGAAGAATGAAGCATTGATTTACACTTGGTTTCATAGCCGTCAGTTTAAGTTAAGGAGGTCCTACAAATAAAAGAATGCCAGGGCCTACGCAAACCTAAAATAGGCACTGGGTTTTATTAAGTTTGTTCCACCTCTACCTACTATCGAGCCATTCCAGTAGAATTCTCTTCTAAAAATTCATTTTCTTTCAAAGCATATATATTCGTTCAGTATTTATAAAACAAGACAATATATAAATAAGCAATTATATATGTAGAGATAATTAATTTTAAATAATAAATGAATAATGCTAATCATGTATTATTCAAAAGAATTTTTTCCCCAATTATTTAACGGCACGGAATTCATTTTAAAATCTGGGTTTAATTATAGGGGCCGATTTAATATGTGTTTGCTTTATTATAATTTTACAAGAACGTCTAAGGATTAATTTTGTAACTGAATCTATATTTCTTTCAACATGTTTTGTCACAATAATTTTTAAACACGCACGCACCCTCCTCACAAACACACACACACACACACACACACACACACACACACACACACACACACACACACAAACACACATACACACACACACACCAGCACACATACACCAGCACACATTAGGTTGTAAACTAATATGTACATACACATACTTATATTTGCTCACAATAACACACACTCAAACTAAAAAACATTAACAACAACGCCCCAATAACATTAACACTCATTCAGCACAAAAAGAAGCAAAGCATGATTTTTATAATGAATTCAAATTTGAACAAACAACTTTTAATTACTAGTTTAGCTTCTGGCTGGCAATAATCATAATTTTGTCATTTAATTTATGGTTCACATAAAAATAATAATAATAGTTATGTGTGGCATTAAAATACATAATTGATGTTATAAATAATCATTTCAAAGACCGTTTTCTCTTCGCATTCGACTGTTGCCTGTGATTGGTCCGTCCCTTCCTCATCTGACGAACTCTGCAGACGATTACTGAACTCAGGACAAGAAGAGCTCCCAGTGCTGAGCTGATAACGCCGATCATGACGTCACGCTCCTTTACCGTGGGTTGTCCTGAAGCTGTCAAAATAAAGGAAGTTTGAAAATTGTTTTAGCCAATAGAATTTAATCTCGCCAATAGAATTTAATATCGCCAATAGAATTTAATATCAAGTTTATTTTTGGCACAAAAAATGTAGGCCTCACATATTTAAGCTCTGAGAGAGTTTACATAAACAACTGAAGCTCTGTTGGAAATTACATAAACAATTGAAGCTCTGATGGATGTTATATAAACTTGAGAATTGATCAAATATCAACAAGTTATTATGTCAGTATACAGTATTTATCTCTATCTGTGAGACATTCATAACAACAATGAGTGTAATATAATTATCAACGTCAACAAAATCAACGCCGTGAGCCGCTTTACTTATCTTGGCAGCCAGCTGTCTCAGATTACCACATTGATGACGAGGTGAATGCGAGAATCTCCAAGTCCATCGCAGTTTTAGGCAGATTGTATGACAGTGTTTGGAACAGAAGGGGAATCAGCACCCAAACAAAATTAAAGGTTTTCTTTAATATACTCTTGTGAAACTCGGGCCGTAAACCAACGCCATGCGAAGGTTGCTGAAACACTTCCACACCAAAATTCTCAATATCAAATGGCAGAATAAAGTTTCAGACACTGAAGTATTAGCTAGAGCAGGACTACCCATCACCCACAGTAGCCTCTCACAGTGCCAACTACGCTAGGCGGAGCTTGTAGTGCATACTTATTCCAGGCCATCCCTCCCCAAGAAGCTCTTCTACAGCGAGCTAACTGAATGGCATATAACAAGAAGAGTTTAACGTAAGAGCCACAAGTATACTCTCAAATCTGCGCTAAAGGCGTTTGACATTGGACATGACTCCTGGAAGACAGCAGTCACTGACTCTTTATGAGACATAATGGCGCATAGGCAACCGGCTGCCTAGTCAAAACGTCAAGCCAGGAAGGACCGTGTACAAAACCCTCCTGAAGGAATCCCATCCATCATTTGTCCGACATGTGGACGCAAATTTCGTGCAAGAATATGGCTAATAAGTCACCAGAGGACACACGTGATGGCCTATCATAGGACATTATGATGAGAGTGGTCATCTTCGACTAGGATGGACGAACAAAAACAACAAACAACAGGTTTTCATTTACCTGTGTTACAAGGTGAGGTTGCAGTACCTGCAGAGGACTACCTCTATTGTGATGCCCGCTTGATGAGGCTCGCTTGCGATAGATTGAACCGGGTCTTAAGAGCCTAACGGCTCGACCCAAAAGAGAATGAATATTCACCTGCGGGGTATTCCTTTATAACTTCAAACGTTACATTCAATACTCCGATATCGTTTCCTATGTTTAACATGTAAGTTGTCTTTGATTTGGTTCCTTCGTCAAATATCGTTACGTTCACTTGACCAAAAGGAGGGGTCAGATGGACATAGGTCACCGAGTACTTGCTGTCGTTAACGGCTGCCCACGAGCCAGCGGTCAGTACCCTCAGAACAAACTCCTTGGGTTCAGGGTAGCCGTACACGTCTATGATGAACGTTGTTTTCTTGTCTGGTGAGAACTGGTACGTTTGTACAGCTGGACTTGGTTTTAGCAGCTTTGGTAGACCTGGGGGGGGGGGGGGGGCGAAATGAAATTGTTTTTGACAACATTGGTATAAGGCCTGGGTGGATACAATACTTTGGCGGATTAAAGAGGGGGGGGTGAGTGGTGTTTTGGGGCCCCTAAACTTTAAATATTTTATAATAAAAGTGTACAAATAATTGCAAAACCCTTTAAAATAATAAATCAAATAAATTAATACATCTTAGCAATTTTTCTGATAGTTGTTCAGATCCGATAGCCTTAATGGCTTACTAAGAAAACATATAATAGAATATTTAATTTTTCTAGAAAATATATTTAAAATTTACCATAGCTGATAAGCTCTGTTGGCCGCGTGGAAGAGTTTAGGCTTGTGGTGCAAGTGATGTCGGGATCGTTTACCAGTGGTGGAATAGTTTTCTTCTCTTTACTCTCAATTTTAATATACCGGCAAACACTTCTAACTGTTACTTCTTCGTGTTCGTTTTTTTTCATGATTAATATTTTTGGTTGGGAAAACCGTTCTCGTTGTGCAAACAAAGCGTTAACAAAGAACCAATGGACTATTTATTTACAGTCTTATATTAGCTGCTAGAAATCATTTTATTTAAAATGGCCCTAGCTGGATAGGGCCCCCGTTTGATTGCAGCCAGGGGCCCCGTGCAGTATTAATCCGCCCCTGATAATATATAACAGTTTTTAACAACATTGGTGGACCTGGCTGGATAAAATGAAACAGTTTTGAGAGTTTCGTTGGACGTTGGTGGACAAAATAAATCGACTTTGACAATTTTTTAAACGGGAATTTCACGAACAGCCATCGTCTCCATTAATGTATCTAATTTGGACGAAGTAAATTCTTCTATATGATTTGTGTGCTGGGAATCTCGTGTCTATATTAAATTTTAGAGGATAGCATTAATATCAGGGGAGACTATTTTGTACCGCCTGAGTATATTGGAAACACCTGCGTATCATTAGCTTATCAGGTTACATGTGAATTTAATATCTACATACATTTGTACGCTTATATGTGACATTAACATACACGGGACACTTACATGTGACATTAACATCCACATATCTCGTTAGTTCTGTCGAGTTCCTCTCAAGCCCATTGAGTCCTCTACACTCATACCTTCCCGAATCCTCACACTGAATGTAAGACAGCACCAGTTCCAAGAACTGACCTTTGGATATTTTCTCAGAAATTTGACCCAACCCACTGCCAATAAGAGCTGCCTTTGCCACGGGATCTCCTTCAACTTGACACTGAAAGATGACGCCACTTCCCGGAGTAAGGACGATTGAATGGGACCCATTGACAGTAAAGTTTGTTGTAGTTGGCGCGTCTGCAATTAGAGCAAGGGAAAACAAACAACCTTGACATCTTAAAAACATCGTTCGATTATATTTAAAATTATTAATACAGAACTGACTGGAAATATTAACTCACGTAATCAATTGTCAAATTTGGTTTGAAATAAAACAAAAATCTAAGTTAATTTATAAAAGAGTCAATTATATTGTTAATGTTATGTCATTGAATAAAACAAATATTTTCTAGCTGATATGACGTAAATTATGATTTTGACAATGATGAAGATAATGATATAAATCGTTGTGACGCGAGCCATCATGACCAGTGGCTAGTGCGTAATGAAATCCTCACAGTGCATAACCCCAGTCCTCTGACACCATCTGGACACTTGGCTTCCACACGAGAAGTTGATGTCCGGCTGAAAGTCCGGATTGACCACAACACACGTGACCACTAAGCGTTGATAGCTGGCGTTGACCTGAACACTGAAGGTGCTCTCAATTCTATGACTGCAGGTTTGATCAGATGACAACAGGGACACTGGTTGGGGACATCACAAATGTTGTTGATGTTTTTATGGGACGAAATACTAGTGTTGTAGGACAAAAAATAGTTATCTTGGACAAAAGGATATTTTTATAGGACAAAAGAATAGTTTTTTAGGACAAATTATATTGTTTTCTTATATTCAGACGACTATTTAAGAGTAGATTGTTATTAAATATAATTCATTTAAAAGATATACATCCCAAATAAACGATAAGCAACGATAAACACAATTCTACTGCAGTTAACAAAAATAAAAATCTTAGTTTAGGACATGTATTAGATATTTTATCGATGTTAATAGAAATAGAAATGTGAACATGTATCTTAATTAAGTGTATTTTTTATATGTGTAGACTATAAAAAAATTAGTCTTAAATTATTGTATTTAGCTGATTTAAAATCATACATTAATTTTGTACCTATTTAATACAAATTGGAACAAGTAAATTGATTTATTGAAATATATTATTTTAGTTGATTTTGTAGTTGTGAATAGACATATATATTTTATTGTCAACTCAGATATTCACAGACTACTACGTCCGCTCATGTAAACTGACCACTATGTCCACACAGGTAAGCTGACCACTGGGTCCTCTCAGGTAAGCTGACCAATAAGTCCACTCAGGTAAGCTGACCACTGGGTCCTCAGGTAAGCTGACCACTAGGTCCACTAAGGTATGCTGACTAATAGGTCCACTCCATTAAGCTGACCACTAGGTCCACTCAGGTAAGCTGATACCTAGGACCACTTAGGTAAGCTGACCAATAAGTCCACTCAGGTAAGCTGACCACTGGGTCCTCTCAGGTAAGCTGACCAATAAGTCCACTCAGGTAAGCTGACCACTGGGTCCACTCAGGTAAGCTGACCACATTGGTCCACTAAGGTAAGCTGACTAATAGGTCCACTCCGTTAAGCTGACCACTAGGTCCACTCAGGTAAGCTGACCAATTGGTCCACTCAGGTAAGCTGACCAATTGGTCCACTCAGGTAAGCTGACTACTAGGTCCACTCAAGTGAGCTGACCAATAGGTCCACTCATGTAACCTGACCAATAGGTCCACTCATGTAAGCTGATCACTAGGTCCACTCATGTAAGCTGACTACTAGGTCCACTCATGTAAGCTGACCAATAGGTCCATTCATGTAAGCTGACCACTAGGCCCACCCAGGTAAGCTGACCACTAGGCCTACCCAGGTAAGCTGACCACTATGTCCTCTCAGGTAAGCTGACCAACCTACCTGCCGTGTTAACGACTTTGCCTGTATTCATCAAGTAGCTCATCAAGTCATTATCGTTACTGTAAACTCTCCATAGTATCCCGCCTTTATTTGGTCGGCCAACATTCCCCCTGCATGTAGCACCAACACTGGTGGAGGTAGATGTGTGGTCTGTCAGCTCAAGTGAGCTTGGGGGAACTTAGAATACAGTTAAACGCTATAAATAGATTTATGTTTGTAAACAATTATTACTATACTTTTCTTTACGTAGAAATATACACACTCAGTAATTAATTTACACAAACATATATGCGCATTAAATTTAAGCTCAAACGCAATATCTAAGTAAGTAAATGGGACCATCCATAAATGACGCCACGCAATTTTGGCCGATCCCTCAACCCCTCGTTATACGTCATCACAAAAATTACCCCCCCCCCCGCACACACACCAAAAATGTGACGTTATAAATCTTCGCACTCCCTCTCCCCATACAATCCGCATTTCGTATTTGAAAATGAGCATTTTTCAAATCAATGATATTACAGATAACAACCCAAACCACGCCAATGATGTTACAGATAACAACCAAAACCACGCCAATAATATTACAAATAGCAACCAAAACCACGCCAATGATGTTACAGATAACAACCCAAACCACGCCAATGATATTACAGATAACCCAAACCACGCCAATGATATTACAGATAACAACCGAAACCACGCCAATGATATTACAGATAACAACCAAAACCACGCCAATGATATTACAGATAACAACCCAAACCACGCCAATGATATTACAGATAACAACCCAAACCACGCCAATGATATTACAGATAACAACCAAAAACCACGCCAATGATATTACAGATAACAACCCAAACCACGCCAATGATATTATAGATAACAACCCAAAACCACGACAATGATATTACAGATAACAACCCAAGCCACGCCAATGATATTACAAATAACAACCCAAACCACGCCATTGATATTACAGATAACCCAAACCATGCCAATAATATTACAGATAACAACCAAAACCACGCCAATGATATTACAGATAACAACCCAAACCACGCCAATGGTATTACAGATAACAACCAAAACCACGCCAATGATATTACAGATAACAACCCAAACCACGCCAATGATATTACAGATAACAACCCAAACCACGCCAATGATATTACAAATAACCCAAACCACGCCAATGATATTACAAATAACCCAAACCATGCCAATAATATTACAGATAACCCAAACCATGCCAATGATATTACAGATAACAACCCAAGCCACGCCAATGATATTACAAATAACAACCCAAACCACGCCATTGATATTACAGATAACAACCCAAACCACGCCAATGATATTACAGATAACAACCAAAACCATGCCAATGATATTACAGATAACAACCCAAACCACGCCAATGATATTACAGATAACAAACCAAACCACGCCAATGATATTACAGATAACAAACCAAACCACGCCAATGATATTACAAATAACCCAAACCACGCCAATGATATTACAAATAACCCAAACCATGCCAATAATATTACAGATAACCCAAACCATGCCAATGATAACACAGATAACAACCCAAACCACGCCAATGATGTTACAAATAACCCAAACCACGCCAATGATATTACAAATAACCCAAACCATGCCAATGATATTACAGATAACCCAAACCACGCCAATGATGTTACAGATAACAACCCAAACCACGCCAATGATATTACAGACAACGATAACCTGAAAACATCTAACAGACACGGAGACGGCATATATTTTTACCTTTGATTATGAGGTCTGACGTTGATGTCGTGGTCTGCCTGTTACCAGCAGCGTCTGTATAGTGCAGACTACAGACAAATGTCTGCTCGTCCGAACACCGCAAGTCTGTCAAAGACGTCGCAAAGCTGTCGTTGGTGAGCAGACTTGTGTCTACATTGAGTCTGTCGTGTGTCTGGTTCACGTGTAGAGTTCCAGCACTGATGTTATACTCAAAATAATTTATTCCGTTCTGGGAGGTCACTACTAAATAATTTGGCCGATCCGATTGTGTCGGGGAGGTCCAGTTACAGGTGAGGGTCGCGTTTGTTCCAACAAGTCCATTGTTGTCATAGCTGATCATTGATGTGATGGACATGAGATATTCCTTTGAACAACCTGGAAGACAAAATCTGTTATACAAATATTCTAAGGTACATAAATTGCATAACACAATCACACCGAGATACACATGAAGTGAAGCACCAAGGGGCCTTCCATAAAGTACGTCACGCTCCAGAGGGGGGTATGGAAGTGGGACAGTTTGTAACAGGGGTTGGGGTTGGTCCGGCCATGTGTGACGTCCCGGTGTTTTATATTAAATTTTAATTATTTTGTTAATATTTTTTTAAATTCGAAAGTGTGACGTACTTCAAGTAGGAGGGGGGTTCCGATATTTGTGATAGAGGGAAGGGGGCAGTGAGTTAAAAAGGGTCAAAATTAGTGTGAAGAACTTTATGGACGGCCCCCAAGATTCAAGCTCCTTTGGTTTTTATTGTGCTACTTCTTACTGTAGATGATCGTATTTTTATTGAGAAATGAGCACAGAGTACGTTCAAGTGATTTTTAAAAATAATTTTAATACGTAAAGTGTTTAACGTATTTTATTTTATTAAAATATTTGACCTAAATATTCTCATAAGCTCTAGCTCACTATTGACAGTGGTCGAGTGGCAGCGCGCTCGACTGGCGTACCGATGATAACGAATTCGAATCCATGCGAAGGCAAGGAATTGTTCTCGGGGCCTAGGGCGTCCCTGAGTCACCCAGCTCCGAATGGGTACCAATCAATATTTAGGCGGCTGGTTAATGCGTGGACCCCTCATATCTGTGGCCTGTGACGATGCATCACTTTCCAACAGATAATCCGTCATGGTCTTCTGCATAGAAGGAGCGTCTGTATATCTAAGATAAGATAAGACTTGTAAGCCCTAGCTCACCATTGACATACATATTATTCTGGTAGTCGGTATCTCACCTTTGACCTTAAGAGCAACCACAGCCTTGTCTGTCAGTGAATCGGACTTAGAGTCCAGGTATGCGATCGTGAACACGTAGGTCTCCTCATCTGAACACTGGAGTGCACTGATGTTCATGACGAATCGTCTGCCGGGCGAAGCCGTGAATGCCACACTCAGTCTGGTGTGGGCGTCTCCCTCTGTTTGCATTGGCTGCACGGGGCTCAAGATAAACAGGAAGTAGCTCTTGCCACTCTCTGACGTCACAGCGAAGGAAATGAGCAGATCTGAGGAGTCAGAGATCCAGGTCCCGACCATCTGAACAGTGCCCCCTATGATGGGGTCACCAATTAGGTTAACTGTCATCTTCACGGCATCGGGGCAGGGAACCAGAACTAGTTGGTAATAAGTCAAATTTGAGTATCACAAGATTACAATTTGGTCAGTTTTGAATATGTATGGCTGAGTGATCATATATAGCAGTGGTCCCCAAATTTTTTTTATCGCCGCGGACCGGTCATCGTTTATTAATTTTACCTCGGTGCGGGGTTGGTAAAGGGTGGGCGAGTACATCGCTTCAAAACAAAATTCAGTTTCACCATAAAATGAATATAAAGTTATTAAATATCATTGAGAAACCTTAGGCTTGTTTCTATTCAACGCGACGGTTCCATCGAGATTATGAGTTGGGCGGGGGGGGGGGGGGGGGG
>MUZC01000276.1:110772-147292 GCA_002072015.1 Radix auricularia | reverse complement strand
TGCTCTTATAATTACATGTAATTTTAATAGGATACCACATAATTTTAAATAATATAACTTATAATAACCAAGTAATTAAATATATACTAATAATGTGACTAATACTAATACTATAGAATTATATACAAGAAAACTAATAGTATTATGGTGTAAGTATAATGTTAATTGGACCTGTATTTCGTTGTAAACTGACTTTAATATTACTAATAATTAATGGTAAATAATAGTAATAGTGATTTAATTCTTTACTAAGAATAGTAATACTAGTGGTTGTTCATTTCAATTTTATCGATTTATTTTCATCCATCATAGATCAATATTGGCTTTATTAAAGTGATATCATCCCTTTTACATTATTTTTATATAAATATCTTTTTTTATTTGTATTTATTCAGATGTTAAATGATTGCAATTATGCATAACGTATAGCGCTGAGTAGTCTTTCTTAGAAAACTAACACGCCGGTGAACAAGAAAAAATCGGCCATCTTTGTTTTTTACGGTGCCGATGTTTGATCAAAATATAAGTGGAGGTCTACCGCTTATGGTGGAAGGCTACATTGATGAAATCAATGATTTTCCAAACAAAATTAATATGATTATTACTATTATTTTAGTCCGAGTAACTATTTTTAATTAAATACAGAATATTTAAGACATTAGTAGCTTAACAATGTTGCAAGAGACACAGATAATTCTACAGCGAATACCCCTACTGGAAACCTACTAATTGACGTACTTGATGCCCAAATTTATTTGTTTTTCTATTACTGTGACGTAAAACGACTAATTCGGTGATCTCCGTAGAGCTAATAAAAAATTTCCTAAAATATTTCCGTAAATTTACGACATGCGCAGATCGATGCGCGAACGAGTATCCAAGTGCCTATAATAATGATTTTATTTTCAGGATCAATGCTGTAAATAAAATAATTAGTTCTTAATTTTGTTTTTAAAATATTCTTTATTAATAAATCATTTTTATTTGTATTAGCAGTAAAATTTAGCTTGAAACGAAGTTTTTGTTGTGTTTATAAGCTCAGTTCACCCGTCTATCATTATTACCATAACCTACATATAACAAAATGAACTGTCCTCTATAAAATTGTACCAATAATATTAGAAACTCCTTTTGAACCTTCAACTTTGGCTTATGAATAATTAATTTGACCATGACCAATGGTTAAAAGGATTTTTCACACTGCCACAACTAATGAATGAAACTATTAAAGACATAGTAGTAGTATGAGTCACAATGAGGTTGAATGAACAGTAATGGTTGCCAGGGACAACTTGTCTGCACACGGTACATTATGGTATTTTATAATATCAACTCTGCAGTGTTTAGCCGTCTAAATTAAGTATATTATTGAATTAATTCCATATTAGATCATCTTTAAACATCAATTACCAGATATTTTATTGTAAATAGGCAAAATAATTGAATATTTTATAAGCGTCAGGGCTTTCCGCCATTAAAAAGGGGGCGGTGTCACTTATATGTAAAGAAGGGTCATGTCACTCAAATTTGAAAATCTAATGACACTTACGTCCTAGGTCAATGAAATTTGGCACAGACGTAGATCAATAGATGGCGCAGATGGACTATTAATATGGTTGATGGACCCCCCTCAAAAAAAAAAATAATTTGAGTCGAAAGGTGCAATATTTTGACCTTTTTATTCCAAGATCCTGGTCGATTGAAAATATAAAAGAAACCTATTAAAATGTAGGCCAATATGTCTACCAACGGTTTAGACCGGAAAAGGAACTCACATTTGTTTCGAAATGACCTCTTTATAAGTTATTTTACACCCTCCTCTGAAAAATTAAAAACTTGGATCTCCGGCGCCGAATTATTTTTCCGATACAAAGAACGTAGTAGTCTCCCTTGCCATATCAAAGTACCTACAATAGCCTATAGCCTGCATCATATAAATAATATAAGACAAAACCTAGTCTTCATTTTAAAAGACTATTAATATTATTTTCTAACTAATTATTTTATGCTAATATCATATCATATCAACACTTTTACTATGTCATGTATACTAATACTAATTAATTGTAACAGTTTTGATAATTAAATAAATTAATTAATGGTATTAGTATTAGACTATTACAGATAATTTTTACAATTTTATAATTAGTATTTTAAATTTATAATTATGTAATAAATTTAAGAACATATTAAAAGCTATGTAATTACCCTCGATAATAACATTTGATTTCTCTTTACTCCCATCTAGTGGATTCAGGACTAATTTTTATTAGTTATTAGTATAAGTTCATGCCCATTAGCTGCAGTAAATAAATCAATGGTGAAAATTCTCAATAGTTAACCTGATCAATCTGAGTACTACCTACAAAGTTAATTAGCCGACACTGATAATTAAAGGGTTGAAAGTAAAAAAAAAATATTTTACTTGGAATGATAACAAAAATGTAAAAAAAAGTTCCTCTCTCCAGCAGAAGATTATGCTAATGCTGATGACATTGTATAAGAGACACAAATTTCAAGATAGCTTGAACTAGCTTATTCTGATTCTATTTAGCAATTATAGCCTTTTCTTACTTGTGTGTGTATTATTTTGACAGCTGCGCTTGAACAGCATCAAGAAACTTGGTACCATTGCCCTGGCACTAGGAGTGGAGAGAACTCGGTCAGAGCTGATTCCGTTCTTAACCGGTAAGCTTGTTTTTTAATCACACATATTTCTATACATATAGATTCTACTAATGTTCTTTCTTAAATAGCTGTTTAGACAATTCACTATCAGACAGTTCTTACATGGATTTATTTTGTTAATGTGTAGATACTATTTATGACGAGGATGAGGTGTTGTTGGCCCTTGCGGAACAGCTTGGGAGCTTTACACCTCTTGTTGGGGGACCTGATCATGTCCACTGCTTGTTGGTAAGTTTGTTTATGCTGCTAATCTAGCACTCTTTTGACTTGTTAAATTTGCCAGTTGGTTGGTTTTTATTGGAAAAACAAAACAAATGTCCCTAAATGTATTAAATTTAAATTTAGAACATGTTTAGGCTTCCGCTAAAACATCAGAGCACATTTAATGTTAAACCCCCATAAGGTTTTTGTTAAACTTCCGCCTCATTCCCTTAAGGATTTCCCGAATTGCGATCAACTGGTTGTAAAATTTAAAAAAAATTGCGTAAAATTTTATACTGACATCATGTTTTGGGATAAGAATGGTTAATATACATATTTAAATGACCTTCTTGAGTGTAATACTAATTTTACCTGTAGTTTAGTACTATTTTTTTTATAATTAAGTTTAGCAAAATCGCATCTTTAAAAAAAAAAACAGTAAAAACTACCTAAAAACTTCACGAATTGAGCGATAACACTAACAAGGGAAACAGCTGCCATTGCCGGAAGTCGAATACACCTTTTTTTCACGCACTGAAGAATTTTTATTTTCTGTAATATCTCTGAAGAGATTTCTAGTGAGGCGTGCTTTACAACACTTTGGGAATGGCGAATAGGCTTGGATTACAATGCTTTGTCAATTTAAACGTTAAACCACTGAATATTTACTAGTTTTAAAAGAAAAATTTCTTAATTAAAGAGCAATTTCAAGTTTTAAGGAAATCCATATGCTGCTGAAGGCTGATATTTTAATTTTTTTTTGGTAATAGTTTAACTTGCCTTGTGGATAATGTTGAAAATTTGTCAAATTTCTTATTTAAAAAAACAAACATGTAATGCTGTCAGTTTTTTCTTATAATTTTACCCACAAGTAATAAACAACCAAACTTGGGCAGCGGTAAGGCATAGTTTTCTCATCTAGTAAAAATGCTTCATTATTTAAATAACAGCAAATAGGGTCATGGAAAGCAAAATATATAAAATTATCAAATGTGCAGAAACTAAATTTGGTCATACTTCATCACTTCAACCTCACTTCCATTACTTTCAAAACAATTTCTTTATATCGCTGTTTGTCTTAATGGCAGCCTTGCATGATGATTGGTCTAAACATGGTCTGGCCTGGTAGCATTAGTTGAGGCTTGTCACTGGAGCTCAGGAGGAAATCCTCTTATGTTGCCAGCTTAGGAAAAGATAAATGTCAGGAGTTAGATCTAATGTCATGCAAACTATAGGAGGAGCATGCATTCTGAATGTGGGTCATAAGTTACATTCAAGGTTGGGAGTTAAGATCAGGAGTTGTGTGAAGTCATTTCAATAGTAACTCTTCTGTTACTGTTAGTCTGTGAAAGCATTTACAGAATTTAGCTTTTGAAATGTCTGAGAAAGTCAACAATAAGTATGATGAGAAATATGAAACTGATGAATTGGACGAAACCACAGGTCTTGTTGACTGGAATTGTTTGTTCCTGGGTTTTTCTATTATGCCCAGACTTCTTTATGGTCTCGTTCGGCAAATATCCCAGTCATTTCTTCGACTTGTTCTAGGGGCTGTTCAAGGCAGCAGAAAAAAGTTTTATTAGGATTATTACTAAGTTTTATGATTACTACATGGATTGTGTCAGTGTTTTGGATTTGTGACCTAGGATTGTATGCTACTTTCAAAAACTGAGGTAGAAGGCTTTTTGAGGTTAGGAATTAATGAGTGAGAAGTATTCATCTGGTACCACTAATTTGTGTTGTTCACTAATGAGGCATGTAATGAATCCACACAGTGCACTTGCCTATATGCCATGGGAATAGTGACTTCTAGACTAACATTATTAAGTCCATTGGTTTATGTAAGTTAAGCTTAGTTGAATTATCATTTAAGTTATTTAGTTACCTGGCAGTCATCATAACAGAGAAATTATTTTGAAAATTGTTTCAACTTCTTTGAAACGAGCTTGTTCATCTCTTCTCATTTGACAATCTGATTTGACTGTCTACTTCAGCCCCCGCTAGAGAGCTTAGCTACTGTGGAAGAAACTGTTGTTAGAGACAAGGCAGTCGAGTCTTTGAGAATTATTGCAGATCAGCATAGTCAGAGTGACCTGGAGAACTACTTTGTTCCCTTGGTCAAACGACTTGCCGGTGGTAAGTTCTTGTTTTTAATGTCGTTAGGATTATTTAATTGTTATACCTAGTTTTGAATAGAAAAAAGTTTATTAAATTTTTTTTTATTTGGATTGGGGTCCATGAAAGTTTTGGGGATAAAATTTCTCATTATGAACCAGTAACTTTAAAATAAGTTTTGTCTATGATACTTTCTTTACCATAAACAGGAGATTTTTTTATATAAGGTAATAACAATTTTCTTTGCTGATAACTTTTTGGCATCCTTACGCCTCAGGACAGACACTGATATAAATGTACTGAAGCTTTTTAAAGGTGGCAGGGAATATAAAGGGTTTACCTCAGGTCTGGTCAACCAGAACAATAGCCATAGAAGTACATCTGGGCTTATAGGACTCCAATGACCTCAGTTATTTCTGTACTTTAACTTATCACTGATGTCTTGAATCAACATTACATTTTACAGGCGATTGGTTTACATCACGCACTTCTGCATGTGGCCTCTTCTCTGTGTGCTACAAGAGAGTCTCAACAAATGTGAAAGCAGAACTTCGACAGTAAGTCTTTTTTTACTGCTTAAAATCTTTCTTTCCTGTAAACTTTTCAACCTTATTTCACATTGATATTTAGGATTAAAGTTGATAA
Source organism: Radix auricularia (assembly GCA_002072015.1). Lineage (NCBI taxonomy): Eukaryota > Metazoa > Mollusca > Gastropoda > Lymnaeidae > Radix > Radix auricularia. The sequence goes on along the minus strand of MUZC01000276.1, from coordinate 141,643 downwards.
TATAATGGGATACTTGGTGTTTCTATTCCATTTACAAATAATTGTTATAATTTATATTAAAATGATTTATTTTAATTTTAAACGCTTAATTGATTTTGAAAGCAGTAGATGTGTGTGCATGACAACTTAAGAACTCATCAATCAGTATTAAGATGGATGTCAAAGTCTTGACAAGATTACACATTATATTAATCCATTCCATATGTTTCCTGATTACTCAATGAAGTTGATAATGACTTATCGCCTATTTCTTCATCCAGGAATTTCCGTAGCTTGTGTGCTGATGACACCCCAATGGTCCGCCGCGCTGCAGCTGGGAAACTAGGGGAATTTGCCAAAGTGGTTGAGTCTGAGTATCTTAAGTCTGATCTTATTCAACTTTTCAACATGTTGGCTCAGGATGAACAGGTACAAGTTTTGTCCCCAATATTTGGGTATATTGCTAAAAAAGCAGTCCGACATCTGTCACAATTACTCTTTTGAATCCATGCCCTTCCCCATATTAGTGAAAAACTGTCTACTCACACTCGTCTACAGGCACACACATATTCTCTCTGTTCCTAAGGCACACAATAAAACATTTGGTGATAGTTCTTTCTCGTTTTGTGCCCCCTAACAATGGAATACTCTGCCATTACACATTTGCAGCATTCCAACTACTAAGGCCTTTAATTAAGACTGCACTAAAATACAAATCTCTTCAAACTTTACTTTCAAAATTAATTTAATAACAATCAAATATTTCTTTATTTCTGAAACACGCTGTAATGTCAATATATGTTGTAGTTATGATAAGTATGTTTTTCAATGATTGTATTTTTTATTCTGTATATAACTATTTTTATATACGAAGCTCCGTGAGCCCAGCTCTCACTGGGTTACATGGCTATACAAATCATCAAATTATTATTTTTATAAATGTAGCTATCAGCAATGTCTGAGTTGAGCTGGTACCAGGTAAATAATTCATTTCAAGTTATCTTTTAAGAAAATTCTATGTGTCATCCTCAGGACTCTGTTCGCTTGCTAGCTGTCGAGGCAAGTGTTAGCATTGCATCTTTGCTCTCATCGGAAGATACAGAGCAGCTCGTGATGCCAACCCTCCGCCAGGCAGCTGAAGACAAATCTTGGAGGGTACGCTACATGGTAGCAGACAAGTTCACAGAGGTAAATGCTTCAACAATATTCTTGTTGTGTCATGTCGATACTTACCCTTATTTTTGCTCTGGAGGGACAAACCCCTTTTTATTTATTTTATTCGGTTTTTTTTTGGTCTGTTGAGAAAGACTTTTATGGTTGTTTAGTGGCATCCGATCAGGCCTACATGCACTATGTTTAAATTGCACACTGATATTGCATTTATTCATTGAATGTGAGTGGAGCACATATCCTCATGGGTTTGGTTTCAGGGCCTTCTATCAACTGTGATATGAAGCCATACTTTAGCAGGGGGCTACACCTAAGTGATCAGGCTGAGGATGATTAAATTAACTAAGGGATCAAGCTTAATGAAGATTAAATAAACTAAGTGATCAAGCTTAATGAAGATTAAATAAACTTATATAAGTGATCTGGCTGATAAAGATTTAATTATCTTATAAGTAATTAGGATGATGAAGATCAAATATTAACTTCCCTGGATTTTAAGGATTCACAAAGGATAAAACACAAAATGTGAAATGTATCCTAAGTAGGTTATTACTTTTAAAAACCTAACCCCCACCACCTTCAAAAATAAATACAATTAGCTATCTGCAAATGTGCTTCCCCTCATCTTTAGGGACAAGATGCAGGGACAACCATGTTTTTTTCTACCAGTGTCTCTATATAGATTAACTTTCCGAATTCTGTGCTTGTGTCTGAAGCTATGTAAGTCTGGTTTACCCACACTTTTGGTTTTGTTGGATTTGTCCGCTGCATTTTAAAGGTACTAACTTATATACAGTTGTTGACATCTTAGCTATGTTTTTTCTCTAAGCTTCAAGCAGCTGTTGGACCAGAGATCACCAAAAACGATCTCGTGCCAGCCTTCCAGAGCTTGTTGAAAGATTGTGAAGCAGAAGTAAGAGCAGCATCAGCCCATAAAGTTAAAGGTATTTTGTTGTTAGCTATAGTGTTTGGGGCAATGGGGAATCTGTGTTGATGATAATATCTGGCCCGTCAAGTAAATTGGTGATGTTTTTATTTCCTGGCTATAGTGTTTGGCACAACAGGGAATCTGTGTTGATGATAATATCTGACCCGTCAAGTTGAGTGGTGATGCCACTTAGTCTCTATTTCCTAGCTATAGTGTTTGGCACAGCAGGAATCTGTGTTGATGATAATATCTGGCCGTCAAGTAAATTGGTGATGTTTTTATTTCCTGGCTATAGTGTTTGGCACAACAGGGAATCTGTGTTGATGATAATATCTGGCCCGTCAAGTTGAGTTGTGATGCCACTTAGTCTCTATTTCCTAGCTATAGTGTTTGGCACAGCAGGAATCTGTGTTGATGATAATATCTGGCCGTCAAGTAAATTGGTGATGTTTTTATTTCCTGGCTATAGTGTTTGGCACAATGGGGAATCTGTGTTGATGATAATATCTGGCCCGTCAAGTTGAGTGGTGATGCCTCTTAGTCTTTATTTCCTACATCCCCAATAATTTCAAAGCTATTTTCTTTTTAACTGATGATCTATTTTAATACAAAGGGAACTTTATCCCTACCTTTAGACATAGAGAAAAGTCAAGTTTTTTATTAGGAAAAGCCATCAAGCACTCACCAGTCTCCACCTTTCCTCACTGTCCCCACCCACACCACTCATTTAGACCTAGAGAAAACCCTTAGTTGTTTAAATCAGAGCCATCCAGCACCCACTGGAGTCACTTTACTTGTCTCACAGCCCCCACCTGTACCACTCATATAGACATAGAGAAAACCCTTAGTTGTTAAATCAGAGCCATCCAGCACCCACTGTCTCACTGCCGCCTGATTTTTTCCCCCTCAGATTTTTGTCAAGCCCTGTCCCCTGATGTGCGTGAGCAGATCATTATGACCAATATTTTACCCTGTGTGAAGGACCTAGTTGCAGATGCCAATCAACATGTCAAGTCTGCCCTAGCCTCTGTCATCATGGGCCTGTCACCTATACTAGGCAAAGAAAACACCATAGAACATCTATTGCCTTTGTTTCTCACTCAACTGAAAGGTAAACATCCACTGATTTAGACATTGAAAATTGAAACAAGGTTTTTGTTATGTTTTGAGAGTTGTGGGGTAAGTGGCATTATTTCATAACTCTCCCTCTTTTATTGCCCGCAGACACGATCAAGAAATGGTTATTGTAAGCAGCTAACCCCCACTCCCTCCTCCCCAATGATAATGCACTAGTTTAAAAAGAAAAAAAATATTTGTATTTTTAATATTTCACAAAGAAATCAACTTAATACTATAAATTTAATATTCATGAGTGCTACTTCACTTTGTCTTCTGGATGCTAGTTATGTAATCTTTTCAAGGAGTTATTTAAATTTTACTACCATTTTTTTTGCCTATTGGATATAAAGCTTTGATTCTACAACTGTTGTTAAAATCTTCACCCAAAAGACCCTGGGATAGAATTGATAGAGGCAGTAAGAATCCTTTGTTTGATGTAAACCTTAGTCTAACATTAGGTGTCTCTGCCAATTGGTTGACCTTTGAAACCTAACTTTTCTCCAGATGAGTGCCCAGAGGTGCGACTGAACATCATCTCAAATTTGGATTGTGTCAACGAAGTAATTGGGATCAAACAGTTATCCCAGTCATTGCTTCCAGCCATTGTGGAGCTAGCGGAGGACACAAAATGGAGAGTTCGTCTTGCCATCATCGAATACATGCCCCTACTTGCTGGGCAATTAGTATGTGCCATTTTTTAAAATTGCCATAAATGTTATTATATAATTAGATGAGGTTTTAAGTAAATACGCCATTTGTCTTTCATGATTTGTAGATTTTTAACTTAGTAATATATAGAAATGTTGTCAATGTTTCTTCCAACCAAACATTTCACCTTTTCATTATCTTGAATTTCAGGGGTTAGAGTTCTTTGATGAGAAGTTGAACTCCTTGTGTATGACATGGTTGGTAGACCACGGTAAGTTGTTAAAATAACTATATTCACTTCAATGTGGTATGACTTCATTCACTTCAATGTGGTATGACTTCATTCACTTCAATGTGGTATGACTTCATTCACTTCAATTTCACTTCAATGTGGTATGACTTCATTCACTTCAATGTGGTATGACTTCATTCACTTCAATGTGGTATGACTTCATTCACTTCAACTGGATGCTAGCTTTTCTCTTAGGTGTTTATAATTCATAAATATAACTTGTGTTGATACACACTAACAGGCCTTTAGACATTTACTGTTTATTAGACAAACCTCAAAAGTTCCACCTTACATAAATATATATTTAGCCTACTAGTAAATGTTTAGCAGCCTGTCTTCAGTAAAAACCTGCTGTGGTAATAGTCTAAACTGACTATTATTACCAGTAAGAAGCTTTATTTCTTTAGTAATATTCTTATTCCTTTAAGTTGTCCACTTCATTTTAATCCCATTTTGTGATAGTATATGTTTTCATCTTGGGATTTCTTCACTTAAACTCTATTAAAAGATAGCATTTGTTTGCCATTTCAGTTTATGCCATCCGTGAAGCTGCCACTCTCAACCTAAAGAAATTAGTGGAAAAGTTTGGTAAAGACTGGGCACAGCAGACAGTTATACCAAAAGTCTTGCAGATGTCTAGGGATCAAAACTATTTGCATCGCATGACCTGTCTATTTTGTATAAATGTGAGTCCACTCTTTATTTTAGACTTAAGTGTTATATTTTATAATTCTTTGATAAATTGTTCCTGACTTGCTTTTCTATATCTAGAAATCTGTGGTTTCTATATTTTTTGTTTTCTCAACTTGTGTGGCTAGTTTGTATAGTATTATACGAACACCATTTCTACAAGTATTAATAGCTTGTGGCCTCATATCTGCAGCTGCTTGCTGAGCCTCTAGGACAGGAACTGACCACCAAGCTGATGTTACCTACTATCATCACCATGGGATCAGATCCCGTCGCCAATGTACGATTCAACGTAGCTAAGACATTGCAGAAGTTGGCCCCATTCTTAGAGCCTAGGTAAGATTATCTCCCATTCTGTTGGCCAAGATTACTGTCTTAAGGCTTTTGGAGAATGGATATAAATGTTTTTGGGACTTGCTTTTTATCCGACCACCAAAACTATTTCTATATTTTTTGCTTTTTGTATAAACTGTTGTAAATAAATACTATTATTATTTATAAGCAATACTACTACAGTTTAAAGTAATTTACACTTAACAAGATTGGCTATATATTTTATTCAATGTATTCATTTAACTATATTGAACTTTGACCAGAATAAGAACACAGATTAAAAACAAACTTAATGAAAGAAATTAGGCTTTAAAAAACGGTTTGCTACTTTATACATTATCAATCGTAATGTAATATCACCATTTCTTTTTAAATTTGACATGGAGTCAGAGTCTACATTTCGTCAATCCTAATACTAGTACCGGTGCTAACACCCAACAAATCGAGCAGTCATGGAAATCTGTGAAGGAACCAAATAAATGCCACAACGGGACTTCTCTTCATATTATAGATTATATTAACATTTATTTATTAGTAATAGCCCAAGTATCTCGGGACTGCCTACAGTTAATACCAAAATAATAAATAATTTTTTTTGTGGTCGGATAAAAAACTAGTACCGGATGTTTTACATGGAATGAATTAATAATTATGTGTATTACTATTTGTATATATGTAGCTTGGCTTGTGTCACTTAACTGTACATTAAAATGTTTTAATCAGTAATTTGATTTTTGTTTGTTTTAACTTTGTGTAGCGCCATTCAGTCTCAAGTGAAGCCCTTGTTGGAGAAACTAAAGGCAGACAGTGACATGGATGTCCAGTACTATGCCTTGGAGGCATTGGATGGTTAGTGAGATTGAAAGTTTATTATATTCAACATTAGGGATATATTCGGTCACTACTGTTGTTTCAGTTTACTGTTGTCTGAGACATTGTTTCGGACATTTTTTTAAAGGAGTACTTTAACTCTTAAAGTCGCAAAGCGTCGTAATGCGTCTCTTCCCGCTATCCGTAAAGCGTCGTAATGCGTCCCTTGATACCACCCTCGTTAGAAATGAGATCTCGGAAAGTAAAAACTCTTCAATGTTTGAAAAATGATGTATTCGACTTCCGGCAATGGCGGCCGTTGCCCGCGCTAGTGTTATCGCTCGATACGCGATGTTTTTTGGTAGTTTTAACGTGTTTTTTTTCTTTCGAAGATACGGTTTCGTTATACTTTATTACTAAAATAATAGTACTAAACTACAGGTAAATATTGTTTCAAACTCAGTATGGTCTTTTGGATGCGTAAAATAACCATTCTTAGCCTAAAAAATGAAGTCAGTATGACAATAATATTATAAATGGATTTTACGCAAATTTTTTAATTTCATAACCGGTTGATCGTAATACGGGAAATCCTTACGGGACTGAGGCGGAAGTTTATTGAAAACCTTCTGGGGCTTTAAGAGTTAATGTACATGGATACATTTATTTATTGTAATTAACAGTTAGATTTTCTCTGATATCATCGGCCCTCTCTTGTAGTTTATTATAAAGGTAGTCTATGATATCATTGGCCCTCTCTTGTAGTTTATTATAAGGGTAGTCTATGATATCATTGGCCCTCTCTTGTAGTTTATTATAGCTGTAGTTCCATTATGTGGTTACTGTATGACATTATGAACTTGAGCTGTTATACTACTCATTCTGCCATAATGATATGCTGAAAAGTACATAACTTCAAGGGAGGGGTGGTTGATAAAATTGTGAAAAAGTAAATTTTTGGGTTTTGATGTGTAGTAAAAGTTTACCTCACTGGTGTCCCAGCATTGCTTTGACATTGACACTGAAATTTCATTGAGGTTGTCATTTTCTACTACTGAGTTTCTTAAAAAAATTCTTGCAAATTTGTTTTGTTGTATTGTATTCTTAAAGACCCTAAATTAATATGGTATTTAAACATTTGAAACCCCAGGCTAAGTATAAGTTCTATTTTTGTGTCTATTGCAAGCCTGTAATCTGTTCTGTAGTGTACATAATGGGGGAGTGACACTGCAATCAGGCTTATAAATTATTAAATGGAAAACATGTAAACAGCTGTTGTGTACATAATCGGGGGTGAGACTGCAATCAGGCTTATAAATTAGTAAATGGAAAACATGTAAACAGCTGTTGTGTACACGTTTAAAATGACTATGTGTTATTATTTTTTTCAGGTCTAAAATAACTTTTCATGGAGATTTTAACAGATATTTTTTCAAAGTAAGTGAAATGTATAAACAAGAAATGATTTCATATATTTATTATATTATGAGCTTTGATTATAAGCATGCATGAGGATGTGAAATGTTATGTTCTATTTAGTCTTAACAACCTACAATAATATGTCAAAACAACTTGTGGTAATTATATTATATTATGAGCTTTGATTATAAGTAAGGTTGTTAATCGGTTAGCCGGTCCTCAGATCAGGACCGGTCATCTTTATTCAGGACCGCGTAACCGAAAAAAACCCCCAAAAACCCATAAACTAGCGGTAACGTAGTGAAAAAACAACACAAGCCGTAACGCGCCTCGCGTTTCTCCCTCTCGCTTTGTCACGGTGAGTAAAAGCGATACCACGATCCAGCTGACAAGTAGGTTGCGCGCCTTCAGTCTCCTAGCTGTAAGCGTGCGTACATGACGCATTATAGCCTTGCTTCACTGAAGTTCACAACTAATAGTAGATTCTACTAGCTACTGCTAAGGAATGATTTTTAAATTTTTTTTTTTAATTTGCTTAGTTGTCAAGGCACTGTGGCTGTACAAGAGCTAACACAGTGTGCATTTGATGTCAACAACGGTCAAGGCTGAGGCTGTTTCTATTTATATTAATTATAGTCTGTTTCTTATAAAGACAAAGAAAGCTATAAAGGCATATGACCCCGTGACCTATCGGGATTTTCTGATCACCGGTTTATAGTCTGTTCCAGACATTCAAAAAACTTATCGGCGCACACCGCTTAGTGAAGTATATGTACCTATATTACAAGAGGTATTTGAAAGACGTAGCAAAGATACCGGGCGATTAATCGGCCCACAAATTCGAGTTCGGTCTTTTAGTGACAGTTTTCCTGCTAGTCAAAGGCATTTGATTACCTCATTAATAGTACGGCGAGTGTAGCTCAAACCCTATTTGAACAGAAAAAAACGCTGAGGGGGAACGTGTGCCACGCTAAATTCAATTATTCTGGCGAGTTGACGATTGAAAAATAATATGGTTTTTTAATAAATTCCATTTTATCATCATTGTTTACTCCGTAGCTTTATAATTCTATTATTATTATTATTAATTTTAATACGTGAGTTGACCGGCATCACACACAAGAGAGGTAAACATGACGTCACAACGGACGGTGCGAGACGTTGGTTTTTTAAACTAATGAAAAATACCTCGCTAACTTTAACGAACGATTGAACTGGTCCTCTTATTTAGACCGGTGAACTACGAGTCCTTAAAATAAAATATAAAATTTAAAAAAATGCGTTGAATTGAGGGCAATGCGGAAAGAGCTGAACGCAAGCGGGGGAAGCGGGCTTTAATGCCATCAGACGACGCCAGGCGACAACATTCTCTTGTTAGTTCTCAAAACATTAGGGATATAGGGACGACCGGTTAACCGGTCTTTTTTGAACGGTTAGCCGGTCCTCAAAAACAAACAGTCTTAACAACCTTAATTATAAGGATGCATGAAAATGTGAAATGTTATGTTCTATTTAGTCTTAACAACCTACAATAATTTGTGAAAACAACTTGTGGTAATTATATTATATTATGAGCTTTGATTATAAGCATGCATAAGAATGTGAAATGTTATGTTCTATTTAGTCTTAACAACCTACAATAATTTGTGAAAACAACTTGTGGTAATTATATTATATAATGAGCTTTGATTATAAGCATGCATGAAAATGTGAAATGTTATGTTCTATTTAGTCTTAACAACCTACAATAATTTGTCAAAACAACTTGTGGTAAACATGTGCTCATAATACAGTCGGACTTGGCTAAGTTGAACTTCCGTTAGTCGAAAACCACCCTATATCGAATTAATTGTTAGGTCCTGGTCAAATTCCATAAGACTAATGTCTTTTAGATCTCCTTAACTCGAAGATTTTTGGCTTCTAACCTGCCTTAGTTGAATTTTCCAAGGCAAGGTATGACTCTTTTTAAAAAGTTACTTCCCCTATCCCACTGTGGAGGAAGTAAAGTGGGGGAGGGGCGGGATGGTGTCTTCTCTCACCAGATTGTGTGGGTATGTCATTGCAAGTTTGCTTACTTTCATATGAAACAGCAGACATCGCCTCTCTTTCTTGTCAAACCTTGTAGCCGGCATGACTGCCTCCCCTCCTCCTCGATTACGCCATTGTCCCTATTTCAAAAAGTCTGTAAGTCGATTTTTTTTTGTGTCCTCTTGAGACTGTACCTTATATGGCCTTACAACAAAACCAGTTCATTTACTTATAAGACATACTTTAGGCAGACATTATCGAAATCGGGATCGACGTAATTGATTTTGTTTAAATAAATTCTTCAGTCATCTGAGACTAGTGACATCCTTAACATTACAAATTAATCTTGCACAAATTAATCTTGCACAAATTTGTGCAACTTGACTCAAATGGGGATTATCAGTCTTTATTATAAAACAAAAAGTGATAAGTAAATTTAACCTCTTTTGTACTTGCATGGGGAAACCAAATGATATGAGCGTGAATGAATTTAGTAAAGTCAAATAACAATAAACAGTTTTTCTCTTGCATGCATGTTTGTTCTTCCTCTAAATAATAATAATAATTAGAGAACTTACATTTTGCATATCCCAGTTATAAAATTAGTCATTGTATTGTAATGGAGGTTCATACACTTTTTCCCTAGTGCTCTAACAAGCTGTAGGTATTTAAGCTGATAATTTTTTAAATGTCTATTATTGATTCTTATTTGTTTCAGTTGTGCAGAGACCTCAGTGTTGATGATTTCCACCCCTACATTACAGATACTGAAAGAAATTTTGTCACTTGCAATGGCTGTAAAACGCTGTGTGAATGGTTGCCAGATTTTAGAAATTATTTTTATGTAGTTCAGTTCTAGGAAAAAAAAATTGCAGAAGCTGTGATGAAAAGTCAAGTTTTTAGTGTAAATAACTTTTTTTATCATTTGAATAAATAAATAAAACTAAAGTTTTCAACAGATTTTGCCTAAATGTCTAGATGAAAAATTACTTTTGTGCTCAACATTTGAAATTGTGTGACAGCTGATGTTCTAGTGTTGTTCTTTTATAGCTAGTGTTGTTCTTTTATAGGTGTAGTCAGAAATTCCCCTTGGTTCCCAAAGAAATAGAGACCTATTGTTTAGTTGCTTTTTATTTGTTTCCAATGAAACCAATTTCATTAAAAAAAAATATCAATAATAGATGTTAGACGTGTCAGTGAAAGAGATGTGTGCCAGAGGCATGGAAGAGTTAACAAAAATATTTAGACTTTAAGTACGTTTGGTAGAGTTTTTGACATTCAAATTATTAGTGTCCAGTTGTCAGATTTTGATTGGCTCTAATATTCATGGCTAACTATAAACTCCATACTACAATTAATTAGCTCAACTATTGAAACCAATGCCATGTCTGAGTCCTCGCATAGATCTTTAATTTAGTTACTAAAAGTTTGATGTGCCAGACGGCACGTGGCTGACCAGGGACAGTCGGGGCGCCTACAGTTTGTGTGGTCAGGCAGCACTTAGTGAATCAGATACAATGTGAGGCACACATCACTTTCAAAATGCTTTGTCTAGTCTCAGGGGTACTTTTCACTTTTGGCCATACTAAGAAAAGAAAGAAAGAAAAAAAGACAACCCAAACAAACGCTATTGTGTTTAAAGGGGGTGAAAGCAACTGACGTTGTGTCCTTGACCTTGATTGTGTTGAGTTGACACACGTATCCTATATCTATGTAAGGAATGAAGTGTGTTGTCTACTACATCGGCTCTGTATATTTATTCTAACATTTGATGCCATCTCCACCCAACAACAATCAGTTTACTATCCAAGAAAATCCATCATCAAATCAGCTTCTCAAACATATTGATACGTATCTGATCTGAGAAATTTTCTTGGCTGTGGACAATTTATGTCATCTCCTTTCTGTTTGATTTTGTCACCACTGTGGGTGATTTTTTTCTGATTCATTTTTTACTGTGTTACTTCGTCTTGTGTTAAGATATTTTTGGCATATAAATATTCATCGTAATTTTTTTTACAAACATTTTCTAAGCTATTACATAGCCTGCAACCACAGCCTCGTGTATCAGATTGGATCAAACTTTAATTCATAAAAATAACTTATTTCTAGAAATCATGTACATGAGATTGGAAACTACGAACTTGTAAATATTTCCAGATGAGATAGTTAAATTAGTTTTTTTAAAATCAATGATACTGTTTCAGCTAGGTTCGGGGGGGGGGGAGGTCCTTCAAAATGAATGACAACATATTCTATAAATAGAGCCTACTGATATTTGATCAACAATTAATTCATTATTTATTTCTTTGATGTTTTCCTTATTTCTGAGTTGTATCCAGAAAGCTTAAGTAACAAAGGTTAATTTGAAACATTTACAATTTATACAGTTTTGTCCAATTATGTTAGTTTGTACAATAAAAAATTAAAGCTCTAATGTTGGCTCATTGTTTATATATAAAATTTATTTTTACAATGTTGGGATGGTAGATCCTTAATGTTGTAGTTGTATTATTATAAAGGAATGATATCTCACTATTGGCTGCTGTTAAAGGGAGGGAATAATATCTCACATTTTTCAGTTCCGCCATACAGCCAGGGTGTAAAACAAATAGATAATATTCAGATGTCCACATCAAATGACATTCATTTGTCCACATCAAATGACATATTTATTTGTCCACATCAAATGTTATTGACATTTTGTAGAATAATTTTAAGTCTTTCATCTGGGAAGGATTGATATCCCCACTAGGTGATCATTTCAGTCTACAACCTTTCAAGAGACAAAACTGCTGCTCATTCATTCAAACTTACAAGTATCCTACCCTTGTGAGACTAGTGAGAGTCAACTTACTGTAAAATAATTCCTGTAATGACACATATCCTAATTGCCAGTTTAATGAGGCCTGTCTTCTTATCCTCAATACAATACCTTGTGCACCAAATAAGACCCAGCTAAAGACAATACTACCTCATATTCAGGGTAATACCCTGTGAGAAAGTTAGCTTTATAATTTATATGTACCAGATATGTCTCATTTCAATTTTTCATTAGTACCGCGTACGCCCATGCTGTATATAAGCTGATTGTTTTCATGGTGCTAAATATAAACATTTCATTAATCGTGAGTTTTGAACAAATTGAATCTTTACAACAGCATTCTTCTAGCGGATCAATTACTGAATCAGGTGTGAAATTCAATAAGGTTCATCAGGTTCAGCTCGTCCTGACATACAGAAACAATAGAACAAATTGATTTTATCCTAATCACATTTTTGTAAACCAGAGATAGAGAGATAACATGAACAACGCAATACATATCACACAGAAAAAAAAAGGTTTTAATGAGAGACAGAAGTCTTCTACAATACAGGTACAAAAAATAAAATCTAATTAAAATATCAAAATGGCTTATCACCAAATTGACAAACTAAAGCCCATTTGGCGGCTGGATAGCGAAGTCAATAGTGCGCTCGCCTCACAAGCTGAGGGGCGTGGGATCGAGCCCACGAAAAGCCACTATAAAAATGTTGAGAAATGACTAATGCTAACAAAGTCCTCCGCTGACCTGGAGAGGGATGGGCGCCGCCATTGTCTGTTAAGCCCGAGAATGTTCTAATGGAAAAATTAGAATCCCCTACGACCTTGAAAAAAAGAGGTTATGGGACTTAAAAAAAGTTTTAGGGCTCTCTCAGTACCTGGTAAAATTAGAGACTTGTTAGGGGACGTAACAATGTCACTTTAAACGACGTTAGGGGATGTAACTATTTCACATTTAACGACGTTAGGGGACGTAACAATTTCATGAGCTTCTATTAATTAAATTTCCCCAATATGACATATCAACAATGATACATAAAATTATGGAATGTATTTAAAGATTTAGAGTATGTTATGTTTACTGAACTGACAGCAAACATAATGGAGCATGAAACTGAAGCGCAAATTTTATGAATGCGAGTGTTTTGATTTCAGCAAGATGTACCACAGTGTGAACAAAAATTAGCTTTTTCCAATCTGTATAACAATCTAAATCGTGAACAAATACACCAGTGTACCAAAACAATTAGTGTACAAAACTTACAGTAAGTGTGAGGATAATCAGTTTGTGAAACTATTACCTATAACAAAGATTTTATTTCACATCCCTTTGTACACAGCTCATCATTACAGCTTGGGTTAACAATTGTTCATCAAACACATCTCTGTGTACACAACTGTTCAAACACATCTCTGTGTACACAAGTGTTCAAACACATCTCTGTGTACACAACTGTTCATCATATATGTCTGTGTACACAAGTGTTCAAACACATCTCTGTGTACACAACTGTTCATCAAACACATCTCTGTGTACACAAGTGTTCATCAAACACATCTCTGTGTACACAACTGTTCAAACACATCTCTGTGTACACAACTGTTCAAACACATCTCTGTGTACACACCTGTTCAAACACATCTCTGTGTACACAACTGTTCATCAAACACATCTCTGTGTACTCAAGTGTTCATCAAACACATCTCTGTGTACACAACTGTTCAAACACATCTCTGTGTACACAACTGTTCATCAAACACATCTCTGTGTACACAACTATTCATCAAACACATCTCTATGTACTCAAGTGTTCATCAAACACATCTCTGTGTACACAACTGTTCATCAAACATATCTCTGTGTACACAACTTATTATCAAACACATCTCTACCAAATTAGATTGTTTACAAAAACTAATTAAAATATACACAGTTTAAACTTGGTTTAACACTTAACAAATTCAAGATGTAGACCACCACGTAATCAAACAAGAGAACAATTAATTTTCAATCAATACAATGTCAATTAATGTTCCAAATTCTTCGTAAAGCGAATATATTAACCTACTAGTTGGTATTGAGTCTGTCATTATTTCTGCAAATCAAAAGATCTTAACTTAGCTACGGTCTTTGGAAGGTAGGCTACAGCTGAAAAACTTTGATAAACGTTGACAACATTATATTATTAGGAATAGTAATAGATCTACCAGATAGTCAAAACTTAAAGAATGTTTTTAGACATAATGAAGAGTTAATGTATTCAGTTTTGTCAATTCTTAATTACGTAACACTGACAATAATTTGTTGTGATGTGTTTGAATAAGGTGGTGAACCCAAGCTATGGCCACATCTCCAATCTATCTATTGCTTACTGTGTGTCTGTGCACCATCGCAAGACCAAGTGATGGAACTTGTAAGTTTAAAAACATTAGGACAAAAATTAATTTTATTTTCCAAATAAAAATCACGGGCTTGTAGAAAGTATTTAGACTTTTTCAAATTTAAATTAGGACATTGGAATATAAGGTTGATGTCAACAATCTGTTTGCATTGAGAAGAAAATTATATTTTTATACAACTGACATAGCACGGTAGAAACATCAGGGATACATTTTATTGGTTATAAGCAGAGCTGAGGAAATCGTTAAAAATTGTATCAATTAAATACCGATTAAAACCTTTTTAATCGATAAAAATACGATTAAAATTTAAGAAAACAATCTTAAATATTTCTGTCAAATTTATTAAAATATAATTAATAAACAATATTATAGCACGGATCATAGGATCTGTATCGCTTAGGAACATAGTACAACAGTCCATAGCAGTTCAAAAAGTTCAAAATATTATTTCCCAATGTCTTTGAGACAGGGGAAATAACTCAATATAACAAAAAAAAAATGCCGATTTCCTTTTTTTATCACTTCCCTTGAGATTTTTGGCTTTAATCGAAATTAACGATTAATTCATGAAATTAATCGTTATTTTTTCAAAATTTAACGATTAAATTTTAATTAATCGTTACTAGCCCTAGTTATGAGAGTTATGAGTATGAGAAAATATGTCAATATTTATTTGTTAAGTATTTCTTAGTATGAGGCGCAAGTTGAGTGCCTTCATCCCTTTTACTGTTAGTAGAAACATGTCCCACCGGACATTTATAGAAATTTGCGAAAAGGCAAAAGAATTAAGAAACGCAAAACTTTTAGGGTTATTCTAGAGGTGTGCTTCTTTATCCTCAACTCTCGCCCTGCTTTAAAAATATTGATCATGGTGTCTCAAACACAGTAGTTACTGGAAGATGAGACTCGTAAGCCATAACCGGCTGCTTGTTTAGGAGAGGGAAACTCCGACACCATACCTCCGCTGGCTCGCGGCTATACCCGCATGGAAATGTAGCTCCTGATGGTGTCTGTTTTTTGAATCAATGGAACTCAGTGATGCTATGGTGTTGACTAGCCGCTATGGCCTGCCTACCCCACTGGGCAGCCCCCAGCCAATAAGGTAATGTCCCCCCATGGCCTGCCTGCTCCACTGGGCAGCCCCCAGCCAATAAGGTAATGTCCCCCCATGGCCTGCCTGCTCCACTGGGCAGCCCTCAGCCAATAAGGTAATGTCCCCCCATGGCCTGCCTGCTCCAGTGGGCAGTCTCAGCCAATAAGGTTATGTCCTCTTATGATCTGTCTGCCTCACTGGGCAGTCCCCAGCCAATAAGGTCATGTCCCCCATGGCCTGCCTGCTCCAATGGGCAGTCTCAGCCAATAAGGTTATGTCCTCTTATGATCTGTCTGCCTCACTGGGCAGTTTCCAGCCAATAAGGTCATTTCCCCCCCCCCCATGGCCTGCCTACTCCACTGAGCAGCCCCCAGCCAATAAGGTCATGTCCACCCATGGCCTGCCTGCTCCACTGGGCAGCCCCCAGCCAATAAGGTCATGTCCCCCCATGGCCTGCCTGCTCCACTGGGCAGCCCCCAGTCAATAAGGTCATGTCCCCCCATGGCCTGCCTGCTCCACTATATGATTAGAGCTAAAAGGAGTGTCTCACCATTAGGTCACTTATACGCGCACAAAGAAATAGGAAAGAAAAAACTCCAACTTTTTGACTAGCAACTGGAGCGTAAAGACTATTAGTCCTGGCGGTACTGCCAACCTGCAGTGTATTAGCGATGCAAGGAAAATAGCTATAATCGATAAAGAACTCAGCAAGCTAAACTTTGATATCGCCTGCCTCAAAGAGATTACATCCCAAACACGTGCTAACATATAAGAAAGCAAGTAAACTTACCTCTATCAGGATGGACCAAGATACACAGCTAGACAAAATTGGTTTCATTCTACTATCAAAACAAACTCTGTTCCACAATAGACCCCCCGGATTAAGACAATAATAGATATCTAACCAGCCCTATCCTCGTGCACAGACGCAAAAGACCAGTTCTATGAAGATCTTAATAAAAAACTAGCCAGCATACCCACCAACGAAGCAACCTACATCCTTGGTGACTTCAATGCAAGAGTTGGAAGTGATCACATGGCCTGGCCAACTTGCCTCGGTTGTTTTGGAAGAAGCAAGCTACATGAAAATGGACAGCGATTACTAGAGATGTGCTGCTTTCATTTGCTATATTTGCCTACTTCAAGTGCAAAGCGATCCATCGTCATATGGAGGCCCCCTCCCACACCGCTCTCAACACTGGGACCTGTAAGATCCCATAGTCACAAGATGTACACTACTGGCCAATGTCCTCCTCACATGCAGCTACCGTAGTACAGACTGCGACACAGATCATTCCTTAGTGGCTTGCAAGGTAAAATTGCTATCATAGAAACTGTATCACAAGAAAAACAAGGGCAAATCACGCTTAAGCATCTGCTCCACTAAGAACAGCAGAATACACGCAGAGACTACAATAAGCTCTTGGGCAAATGCCACCAGTAGACACCATTGAGTACAAATGGCCTAATCTGCGGGGCATTAACTATAGCTGAGCTATTACGACATTTGACAAGAGAGAACGTGAAATGAAATGAAGCAGCATGTCACTGACCCAAAATGAAAGGCTTTCTTAGCTTGTAAGAACACGCTTTGCCCAGCAATATATCATATAGAATAGAAGTGCAATAATTTTTTAAAATAAAATACTGTATACACAAACAAATAATGCGATGAAAACAATAAATAAAATATTATATTTACAATATATAAGACATTCTATAGTCGGCAAGCTGAGCCTGACCTGAAAGCATGCTACTAAAACATTGCTTCCTTGATCAAAACACCTTTCTGGCACCTTGTTTGCATTTTTGCTGTAAATAAATGGGTTTTGATTCGATTTGGGGCATGCAGACCCCCAAAAAATGTTTGCCATCACTGTTCTAAATAATGTAAAAATAATTTAGCTTTAAAAATAACAACATCAACATCAACACCACTATCAACAACATTAACAACAACACCAACATCAACACTAACATCAACACTAACATCAACACTAAAATCAACACTAACATCAACACTAACATCAACACTAACATCAACACCAACACCAACACCAACACCAACACCAACATCAACATCAACACCAACATCAACACCAACACCAACATAAACATCAACACCAACATCAACACCAACATCAACATAAACACCAACATCAACATCAACACCAACACCAACACCAACATCAACATCAACACCAACATCAACACCAACACCAACATCAACACCAACATCAACAGCAACATCAACACCAACATCAACACCAACATCAACATAAACACCAACACCAACATCAACATCAACACCAACACCAACATCAACATCAACACCAACATCAACACCAACACCAACATCAACATCAACACCAACATCAACACCAACATCAACATAAACACCAACACCAACATCAACACCAACACCAACATCAACATAAACACCAACACCAACATCAACATCAACACTAACATCAACACCAACACCAACACCAACATCAACACCAACACCAACATCAACACCAACATCAACACCAACATCAACACCAACATCAACATAAACACCAACACTAACATCAACACCAACACCAACATCAACACCAACATCAACATCAACATCAACACCAACACCAACACCAACATCAACACTAACATCAACACCAACACTAAAATCAACACTCACACCAACACCAACATCAACACTAACATCAACACTAACATCAACACTAACAACAACACTAACACCAACACTAACATCAACACTAACACCAACACTAACATCAACACTAACATCAACACTAACATCAACACCAACATCAACACCAACACCAAAACTAACATCAACACTAACATCAACACCAACATCAACACCAACACCAACATCAACACCAACACTAACATCAACACTAACACCAACATCAACACTAACATCAACACCAACACTAACATCAACACTAACACTAACATCAACACTAACATCAACACCAACACCAACACCAACATCAACACTAACACTAACATCAACACTAACATCAACACTAACACCAACACCAACACCAACACAGACATCAACACCAACATCAACACCAACACCAACACCAACATCAACATCAACACCAACACCAACATCAACATCAACATCAACACCAACATCAACACCAACATCAACACCAACATCAACATCAACACCAACATCAACACCAACACTAACATCAACACCAACACCAACACCATCATCAACACCAACATAAACACCAACACCAACATCAACACCAACATCAACACCAACATCAACACCAACATCAACATCAACACTAACATCAACACCAACACCAACATCAACACCAACACTAACACCAACACCAACATCAACATCAACACCAACATCAACACCAACACCAACATCAACACCAACACTAACACCAACACCAACACCAACATCAACACCAACATCAACACCAACACCAACATCAACACCAACACTAACACTAACACCAACACCAACATCAACACCAACACCAACACCAACATCAACACCAACACCAACATCAACATCAACATCAACACTAACATCAACACCAACATCAACACTAACATCAACATCAACACCAACATCAACATCAACATCAACACTAACATCAACAATACTCGACAGGGGATATATGATACGGTTACTTCCTCCATTTTCTTATATCCTAAGTCGGTTTTTGTCACGGTCCATTGTTTGGGTGTGGTTGAATACTCAGTAAATATAATACTTGTATTCTAGCAATGACATGGCGTAGCGTGGGTATGTGCCCCCCGGGGCAGAATTAAAATGTGCCGCCCCCCTGAAAAATATGTTAACGCTATTAAGTGAAATTATTTTTAATACAAAGTAATAATGACACTATACATGTTTATGTTAAAGATAAAAAGAAAATCTTTATTTCTTTAATAAAATTGAAATTTTTTGTTTTTCCTGGTGGCACAATCTTTTGTGTATCAATGTTTTCAGCCTTGCATTGCTCAATAGGCAAATTTGAAATTTTAGAAAAGCTATTTTAAAACCTTGCATTGCTTAAGACAATTGTAGGCAATGTTCAAATTAATTTTAATATTCTAGGCCAGGTAACTTCGAGCCTTAATTTCTTAATAATATTTAATAAATCAACTGGTCTTGAATTGATTAATTATTTCTTTTTACCCGTGGGATTAAATAGTATTTGCTTGACAATGTCATTTGAATACATGTATTATAATTTGAAGGCAACATTTCAGATTCCAGCAGATGGCCTGGTGAGCGAAAATTTAATTTGTTTTCTAAATTCTACATACCTGCCAAAATCTCACATGAATTTCTTCAGTGATCTCATCCTATGAATAATAGAACTTTCCTTTCAACTGTTTTTTTTTCTTTTCAAAATAACATGTATACATTTTTTGGATCGTCAAAAATGTATTCTCTTGTACTAAGATTTAAAGATTCGATTCAATGGATGAGGTCTCAACATAAAATTTTATCAAATTTCAAACAAACCTTTAAGTATTCCATTAATTTCTCCCGTAAGCGTTTTCTGCTTAGCATTTTTTTAGCACTATTCATTTATAAATAATTTCGGGTATCTTTGATATAGCGTCGAAAAAAAAAAGATTTTATTGTGACTTGCAACGTTCCTGCTTCTGTTGGTTTATGATGACTTTTTTTTTCAGCCTCTGTCAATTATTTTTATAGCTTTCAAAATAATCTCAAGATGGCTCTATGGTCTATTCAATATTTTGTATCTGGAAGCCTTGCTTTTAAAGTAACTAGATATTCCCAACTGTGTATGGTTGTGCATAAGAACGTAACAACGCTCTAGAGTACTAAAATAGATAATTGGTTTCAGTTGGATTATCATGTAAACAAATTAGATATAATGTACTGTTCGAGCGAGATTTACAATGAGATTTTATGTTATTACGTCTTTGTTAAACGCCTGTATACTTTCCAGCCATGAGGAAGAAGTATTTTACACACGATCGGCCTCTGCTGTCATTTATTTTAAGATTCTCCTTTATTAAAATCATTTCAGAAATGTCTTAAGCAGATTCACTTTAACGTCAATAAAATATTTGAAAGATTCTACAATGTCGACTTTTTATTTTCAATCGTTACATATCGCACAACTGGACTTTTGGTGATTATGTGAAATATATGAAGAACTATTGAATACAATAGATATTGGGTATCTTATTCTTGAAGAAAGAAGATTTTCCGGATCTGTTTCTTAAAATTGCAAAGAGTTTAGTTTGAATTTTAGATTACACTTTTAAAAAAATAAGTTTTTCACACGATTTTCTGGGAATGTTCGATCTTACTTGGCAAGAAAATACATTGGTTCCGGAATATTCCCTTTATTTGCAGCAGTATTGGCCTATATGTGACCAAAAAAATAAATAATTAAAAACAAAAACAAAACAATTGCCAGGACTTACTAATGTCAAAAAATCTAACAAAACCCTCCTGCCAATTTAGTTTTCTTTTACAACTTATTTTTGTTCCTTTTCAATTCTTTTTATCCGATTTCTGATCCTTTCCAATAAAAAAAAATCATTGTAAATGTCTAATAATTCGTCATTGTAAAAGAGACGCTAGCTGATACATCTGGTGCATGTAATATGTAATGCAACGTATTTAATGTTATCTTATCTTATAAAGATGTTCCTTTTATATATATATATNTATATAATATATATACATATATATACATACTGTTCTACGCTTATCTCTGGTTTATGCCCAGTGTTGCACTTTTGCTGGTTTTTAATTTTAAGTCAATTTTGTTTAGTTAAAAGCCGTCAAATTCTATTTGTCTTGACATTTTAAGCCGTACCTCTTCATTTATGTAGCTGCTGAGTGCGATCACTTTCCTGTACAACAAGTAAAATATTACACGAGGCTGGGAAGAAATGTGTTAAACTGTCGAAGGCCTGGAGATGACGAAGACACAGTGTAAGTTTTTTTATTTTCATTGATTTTTTTTCCCTTTCATTTACAGGATTTTAAGAGAATGGAGAAGCTCTAGGACCAATAATCTAGAAAATTTAACAATGCCATAAATATAAATCATGATTAGTGTAAAGTCATAAACATTTCTGTCATAGGTTATTGCAGTCATTTCTTTTGTGTTATGATAAAAAGTTACTGATGAAAATTGTTTAAACAATTTTTAATAACATAATTATTTTTGGTCAAGTATAGAAAACCGTCTATCTTATCATTGAGATAGGTGTTTATTTTACCGGCCACACGCCTCCTATGTCATATGCAGTAAATTATTGCGTCGTCAGTTTATCAATGGGTTTTGTTTAGTCTTTCATATTTATTAGAGTTTTAAATGTTGATAAAGTTTTGGTTGTACTTGGTTGAGTAAGCTACCCAGGTCATGTTATGTCTTTATACGGAAGTACGAGAAGTGGTACTGTTGTGATCTTGCATATGAAATAGAAACGTTGTTTATTTTTTTGTTTACATTTTGTTTACCCTATTTCTATCTCACGGTTGTAATAGGAAATATAAAAGTTTTTTTGTTTACCCCTATTTCTATCTCAGGATTGTAAAAAGAAATAGAAATTTTTTTGTTTACCCCTATTTCTATCTCAGGATTGTAAAAAGAAATAGAAATTTTTTTTTACCCCTATTTCTATCTCAGGATTGTAAAAAGAAATAGAATTTTTTTTTTACCCCTATT
The DNA here is from genome assembly GCA_002072015.1 of Radix auricularia. Taxonomy (NCBI): domain Eukaryota; kingdom Metazoa; phylum Mollusca; class Gastropoda; family Lymnaeidae; genus Radix; species Radix auricularia. Next base: position 119,197 of record MUZC01000276.1, on the reverse strand, counting down.
TCTATCTCATGGTTGTAATAGGAAATATAAAAGTTTTTTTGTTTACCCCTATTTCTATCTCATGGTTGTAATAGGAAATATAAAAGTTTTTTGTTTACCCCTATTTCTATCTCAGGATTGTAAAAAGAAATAGAAAAGTTTTTTTTTACCCCTATTTCTAACTTAGGGTTGTAATAAGAAATAGAAAAGTTTTTTTTGCCCCTATTTCTATCTCAGGGTTGTAATAATTTTTTAAATTTTATTTCCAAGTAATCATCTATTACATTTTTATTACTTCACGATTAACTAAGCCAGTCCAAGGGCGTTCCGCCCTCGTTTCGGTGGCATGTTTTACCTCCCCTCCAACAGCCGTCTCGACCGGCCTTAAATGTGCATCACGTCAAGAATACAATTCATTATAGTTATAATTAATAAATGTTTTTGACTATAAATACCAACAGGTACCGCTCATTTCTGGTTTTTGTTTTTTTACTTTTTATATATTTGTTTATAAATTTATTAATATTAATTTTAATTGGCCAAAAAAAAAATAAATAATTCTTTACTATATTGATATCCGGATACTATTCAGAACTGCAATAAGTGTTTGCCGTATCCAGATAATGGTGAAAATCTTGATATCCGGTCCGGATATCCGACTGTCCCCTAGTATGTTACGACGACAGGAATAGCGTTTTATTATATTAAGTCTCACTTCTGTCACCGACTTTCGTCATTTGTAATTTACAATCAATGTTCAGTCTTTAACTTCACTTCTCCACCTCATATCCGCCCATGACTCCTTTCTCCGGACTTGGGCCAATCAAACCACGCCATTTCGCGATCTGGCCGGCCAATTTACAGCAACAACGGCCACTCTGCGAATTGACCGCCCATTTCCCGAAGTGAACGAGTTTGGGCTTTGGCCGTAACATAACACATCTGGCAATGTGTGGATTCTGAGACTGTTGAAGAGTGGACACAAAAGATCTACACTGTCATACATTGTCAGCTGATGGCGAGATAATTGAATTAATTTGTTCTGTATAAAAGCGCCTAACTAAAGTATAACTCCTTTCTTTGTTGTATAATGGTCCACAAATTTATGTAAATAACTTAGCTTCTTATCTTAGAAATACAGACGCTCCTTCAATGCAGAAGATAATTGCGTCCACAGACCATGACGGGTGATCTGTTGGCAAGCGACGCAGCGTTCACAGGCAAAGTCTATTAGGGTTCCACGCATTACCCGGCCGTCTGACTGATGTTAGGTACCCATTCGGAGCTGGGTGACTCAGGGACTCCCTAGGTCCCGGGAACAAATCCTTGCCTTCGCATTGATTCGAACCCATGACCACCGTGTCCTAAATATCGTCGATACACTGTTATTGTTTTAAGTACGAACTGTCTGTATTTGTTTATAAACAACACTCAGTTTTTGTTTTTTTTTAAATTTACAGTTACATTTGGAAACGCTTAAATGTCAGAGAAAGTAATACGTATTCTGACATTGATGATACGACTGTACGAATAAATGGACACGAACTCAACTTCGACGTAACCTCGGCTAACGTAGGGTTCAAGTGCGAGATTCCACGATATAACAAAGAAAGTTTGACAACAATGTTCGACGTGATTGAGTCTAGTATGTTTCTGTCTGTGTTAATTTAATAGACCTGTTTATCTCTAGTTTAAAGTAGCATTACACTTAAATTGTATAATTAAAAAATAAAAAATAAAAAAACAACAAAAAACAAACAAACAAAAAACAAAAAAACAAACAAACAAAATATCTAGTAACATTTATATCAATCTGACTGGTCTATTTTGAAGTAAAATACGGTTAGCGGTAATAGCTATATTTTATACATGAACACCATATCCTAACACTATATCCTAACACCATATCCTAACACTTTATCCTAACACCATATCCTAACACTATATCCTAACACCATATCCTAACACTATATCCTAACACCATATCCTAACACTTTATCCTAACACCATATCCTAACACTATATCATAACACCATATCCTAACACTATATCATAACACCATATCCTAACAACATATCACAACACTCCTTTAGCTGCCATGTCCGCTGGCTGCACACTTAGAAAAAATTCTCTCTTACTTATTCACAAAATTATCTCACTTGATTTTTTCACAACAAAGTCTTATTTGGATACCCGCTTTAACATGCATATGTAACAACCCTATTTCACCAAGCTATCCCCCCCCTGCTGTGCCTATAACAACTCTATTTCACCAAGCTATCCCCCCTTGCTGTGCATATAACAACTCTATTTCACCAAGCTATCCCCCCTTGCTGTGCATATAACAACTCTATTTCACCAAGTTATCCCCCCTTGCTGTGCATATAACAACTATATTTCACCAAGCTACCCCCCTTGCTGTGCATATAACAACTTCATTTCGCAAAGCTATCCCACCTCCCAACAACTCTATTTCATAAATCTATCCCACCTGCTACCCCCCCATTGGTGTGTCTATAACAACTCTATTTCACAAAGCTGTCCCACGTGCTATGCCTATAACAACTCTATTTCGGTTTTCACCAAGCTATTCTCCTTGCTCTGTTACTCAACAACTACATCTCTCTTAAAAGGGCTTGTTTCTTTAGCTGCCAGAATGATTTCTCACTCTATACTAATCTCTCTCTCTCTCTGTCTGTCTCTTTACTAATATTTCTCTCTCTCTATCTCTATCTCTCTCTCTATTTGTGCATATTTTCTAACACCTGAATTGTTTAATGTTTTGAAATTTCGACCACAGTATGGATGCATGAAACAATTTTGAAAAAGTTTTAATCATAGAATAAATTCTGAAAATTAAATATAAAAAATGCGTGTAGCTTTTTGAATTCTTCTATAACGCCTTATAATATTTAAATGGAACTCTTTAATTCGTTGATAGCTGATCAGTTGTGTAACTAGTACTTGGGAGAAAGCTGACGTAACTTGAAGTTTAAAGTATTTTTGTTGATATCTGTTTTAAAGTGTTTTTTTTGATATCTGTTTTAAAGTGTTTTTGTTGATATCTGTTTTAAAGTGTTTTTGTTGATATCTGTTTTAAAGTGTTTTTGTTGATATCTGTTTTAAAGTGTTTTTGTTGCTATCTGTTTTAAAGTATTTTTGTTGATATCTGTTTTAAAGTGTTTTTGTTGATATCTGTTTTAAAGTGTTTTTGTTGCTATGTGTTTTAAAGTGTTTTTGTTGCTATCTGTTTTAAAGTATTTTTGTTGATATCTGTTTTAAAGTGTTTTTGTTGCTATCTGTTTTAAAGTGTTTTTGTTGCTATCCGTTTTAAAGTGTTTTTGTTGATATCTGTTTGAAAGTGTTTTTGTTGCTATCTGTTTTAAAGTGTTTTTGTTGATATCTGTTTTAAAGTGTTTTTGTGGATGAGACAAAGAGTAATCATCATTATATCTATCATATTTTTAAATTTAAAATAGTGTCAGCTGTACTTGATGTATGTTTGATGTCTGTAAACGTGTTTGATGTAACACATCGTGTGTCAGATGTACCTGATGTCTGTAAACGTGTTTGATGTAACACATCGTGTGTCAGATGTACCTGATGTCTGTAAACGTGTTTGATGTTATACATCGTGCGTCAGATGTACCTGATGTCAGGTAAACTTGTTTGATGTAACACATCGTGTGTCAGATGTACCTGATGTCCGTAAAGGTGTTTGCTGTAACACATCGTGTGTCAGATGTACCTGATGTCTGTAAACGTTTTTGATGTAATGTGTCAGATGTACCTGATGTCAGATAAACTTGTTTGCTGTAATACATCGTGTATCAGCTGTACCTGATGTCATTAAACTTGTTTGCTGTAATACATCGTGTGTCAGATGTACCTGATGTCAAATAAACTTGTTTGCTGTAATACATCGTGTATCAGATGCACCTGATGTCATTAAACTTGTTTGCTGTAATACATCGTGTGTCAGATGTACCTGATGTCTGTAAACGTGTTTGATGTAATACATCGTGTGTCAGATGTACCTGATGTCAGGTAAACTTGTTTGCTGTAACACATCGTGTGTCAGATGTACCTGATGTCAGGTAAACTTGTTTGCTGTAACACATCGTGTGTCAGATGTACCTGATGTCTGTAAACGCGTTTGATGTAATGTGTCAGATGTACCTGATGTCAGATAAACTTGTTTGCTGTAATACATCGTGTGTCAGATGTACCTGATGTCAGATAAACTTGTTTGCTGTAATACATCGTGTATCAGCTGTACCTGATGTCATTAAACTTGTTTGCTGTAACACATCGTGTATCAGCTGTACCTGATGTCATTAAACTTGTTTGCTGTAATACATCGTGTATCAGCTGTACCTGATGTCATTAAACTTGTTTGCTGTAACACATCGTGTATCATCTGTACCTGATGTCATTAAACTTGTTTGCTGTAACACATCGTGTATCAGCTGTACCTGATGTCATTAAACTTGTTTGCTGTAACACATCGTGTGTCAGATGTACCTGATGTCAGGTAAACTTGTTTGATGTAATACATCGTGTGTCAGATGTACCTGATGTCAGGTAAACTCGTTTGCTGTAATCCCCAGAGATCACACAGACAAACGCCGATGCCCCAGACGTTTATCGTACAGCGCGTGAGTTTGAGTACCTGTCAGTCCCCTGCTCGTTTCACGGTGATCTTGTTGGGGATGACATAGAATTCAAGTGGTGGAAGGATAATGGTGCTACTGTTGAACAGGTCACCAACACACAGCGTGTCTACACGGATTTAACAGGTATTTATAGCTTAGGGTGTCCCAAAATGGGTGTTACCACCTCTTTGTGGGTGCTGGAGCGATGTGGGGGAGATGGAGGTGAAGGCCACTGGTCAACTTGGGGGAGGAATAACTGTAAAGGGGTGGAGCATAACTGGAAATGGGAGATTAAAGCATAAAAGTATATATAGTAAAGAATATTTACTTTGTTGTTGTGATCACTTGGATGCTCTCCCTTTAAATTTTAATCTATGTTTTGATGATATTTTGAACATTAACAAACCTGATTGGATTTTTTGTGTGCATTTCATAAACAAAATAATCTCCACAGTTACTTGAAAAACTGGTAAAAGTAATTATTATAAATGATGAATTTGAATTTATATTCAAAAGTGGCTACCAAGAATTCGGGCTGGAAAAGGAGATCCATACGGGTGAAGCTGAAATATAGGCCCTAATTTAAACGTTCTTAATTACACATCCTTCATCATATTTATTTGAAAGAGGATTCAGTGAAGTAACCATAAAATAAAAAATCTGTACAGAAGGAGCGTAACATATAAGATAAAATAAAATAAAAAATAAAAAAAGATTAAACAATATTTAATCGAGTTGATTTAAGATTAAATCTGACAAAAAGATAGCTCAGGATTATTAAACTGGCAGCAGCACACCGCGTTCATCCTTCTCATTAAGATTATTTCGAATGTTTTAGTTTGTGTGTGTGTGTTACCATTCTATTCTGAGTTCAACGGCTAGTCTCATGATATCCTCACAGCTAGGAGTGAAGAGAGAAGCAGCAGGATAACGGGAAAGGGGGGGCCGAGGAGCATGAGTAAGCGTCATCGTCTCATGAGGACGGACACATTCCTTATATATATATTTATAATATATCTAAAATTATGTGACTTAAATTTGTGTATTAACTTTGTTGTTCTGAATTGGAAGAAAGTGTCTTGATGACATTCCAGGCAGACTTCATTTTTCTTCACTTCGTGTAAGTGACGGGCATTCAGCCAGAGTGCCGTACTGGTGCACGGTCTCCAGCAACAAGCTTCGAACCTTACTGCCTGGGCACAGGGTGTACTTAAACGTCACTCAAGGAAGTTCGAGTACGTAAAAGACAATTAGCACTTAAGACGGGGTCTCAAAAAAAAACAACAACAAAACAACAACAACAACAAAAAAACAACAACTCCATCGTAATACCACAGAGTCCTGTAGTTATAGTTTGGTTGGCAAGGCTCCAACATAAAAAGTATCCGTTAAAAAAAGAAAAAAAAATTGTTCAAAATCTTATTTTGGATTAGTGCGGTACGGTATGGGCAGCTGTCTCCACCGACCCACTAGCCCCACTCACCCCACACTCCACCCCAACAACCGTAGAGACAACCAAGATTATTTGCCATCGATATAAAAGGGGAAATGAATGGTAATCTCCTAACGCTAACTGTGACATAAAACATAAGAAATGTTTAAAACAAAACTAAGTTATTCTTTTAATACCTGAAACTAAATAAGCAAAGCATTAATACTCATCATCATCATCATCAGTCCCGTGACCGTTGTGGTCTTGAGGGAGGGGGGGCGCATGGACACACCAACAAACATCGATTTCCACAGTTGCCATCTTGAATGGCGTCCAGAAATTCATTCAACTTTTTCCACAGAGGGCCGCATTGAAAACTTTACTGTTGTAGAGGTGGGGGTCGCATATAAAATTTGTCTACTCTATTTACAGTTTACATTGTATAAAAATTTGAATTAATTATAATAACTGCTTGTCATTTTATTCTACATTTGTACTCCAGTACACTGGCATATAACATTTTAAAATACGAACTGAAACATTTCAAATTTGATTAACATTTTGATCTTTACGATGGTTTCGATATTTTTATTGTTGCGGCGGCCCAAACCATTGACTCGTAACCTTTACCGAGGTGGCACCGAAGTGATAGCGAGTTGAAGTAGGGAAAATTCCACCCCTCCCTTGGGAGATAAACTTAGTTGGAGGCGTTTTCGACCTAGTGTCCTGGACGCTTCTAAAAGCAACCACTCCGGGGGGGGGGGCTTCTTAGCTTTTACGCCCCTTAGGGGGCCAGGGAGCTGAAGGGGTTTTCCGGGAAGACCCATGTAGAGCGTAGGTTCGGGACTGCTGAATTTCTTCCACATGTAGGATTGTTACAAATCATAATAACTATGAAAAAGAAGGAAGATATTTTAAACACAAGATGACCACAGGGTACAATTATATCTAAGGAAAAGTATTTAACTGTTTACAAATTTCGATAATAAACTGTCGAACCAGTTTACTATTTATAATTCACATTACTGCATTCAAATTCGCAGTCAGTTAAAATCAATCTGTTCTTTGAATTGTTTATGTTGATACATGAAAAAGTTTGCGCACAGATGTATGTATGTGGACGCAAATAGTGACACAAATAGTGACAGAAATAGTGACACAAATTGTGACAGAAATAGTGACACAAATAGTGACACAAATTGTGACAGAAATAGTGACACAAATAGTGAAACAAATAGTGACACAGATAGTGACACAAATAGTGACACAAATAGTGACACAAATAGTGACACAAATAGTGACACAAATAGTGACTCAAATAGAGACACAAATAGTGACACAAATAGTGACACAAATAGTGACACAAATATGGATACAAATAGTGACACAAATAGTGACACAAATAGTGACACAAATAGTGACACAAATAGTGACACAAATAGTGACACAAATAGTGACACAAATTGAGACAGAAATAGTGACACAAATAGTGACACAAATAGTGACACAAATAGTTACACAAATAGTGACACAAATAGTGACACAAATAGTGACACAAATAGTGACACAAATAGTGACACAAATAGTGACACAAATAGTGACACAAAAAGTGATACAAATAGTGACACAAATAGTGACACAAATAGTGACACAAATTGAGACAGAAATAGTGACACAAATAGTGACACAAATAGTGACACAAATAGTGACACAAATTGAGACAGAAATAGTGACACAAATAGTGACAAAATAGTGACAGAAATAGTGACACAAATAGTGACACAGATAGTGACACAAATAGTGACACAAATAGTGACACAAATAGTGACACAAATAGTGACACAAATAGTGACACAAATAGTGACACAAATAGTGACACAATTAGTGACACAAATAGTGACACAAATAGTGCCACAAATTGGGACACAAATAGTGACACAAATAGTGACAAAATAGTGACACAAATAGTGACACAAATAGTGACACAAATAGTGACACAAATAGTGACACAAATAGTGACACAAATAGTGACACAAATTGTGACACAAATAGTGACACTAATAGTGACAGAAATAGTGACAGAAATAGTGACACAAATAGTGACACAAATAGTGACACAAATAGTGACACAAATAGTGACACAAATAGTGACACAAATTGAGACAGAAATAGTGACACAAATATTGACACAAATAGTGACACAAATAGTGACACAAATAGTGACACAAATAGTGACACAAATAGTGACACAAATAGTGACACACATAGTGACACAAATAGTGACACAAATTGAGACAGAAATAGTGACACAAATAGTGACACAAATAGTGACACAAATTGAGACAGAAATAGTGACACA
>MUZC01000276.1:76417-97685 GCA_002072015.1 Radix auricularia | reverse complement strand
GGCCTATGACCTCAATAAATTTCTTGTAGCCTTTAACAAAAGTATCTTGTATTTTTGAAAATGTTTACTTATAGGTATATCATCTTATTCGGCCTATTATTTGAATGCTTACATAAATATGGCATGGAATGGTTAACATGTTCCACACCTTTTACTTTTACAGTGTATTTCTTTTCAATTACAATCATTTATTAATGTTTATTAATTTATAAAAACCATCATACGATTGACTTAAATGGCCTTCCTCAAATGACGTCAAGCGATTTTGGCTGATATTTACCCTCTGCCCCCCCCCTGGTCACACGTCGTCACAATGTGACTCCTCAAGGCTCCCCCTCCCCCCCACATAAAAACCGTATTTTCTATTTGAAAATCAGCATGTTTCCAATCAATTTTTATCAATTAAATATTTTTTAGTGTAAGGCTGCACTCTAATGACGTAACACGTGTAAAACCATGTAAAACTTTATTAAATTTAGTTTCGGTAATCATATATTTAATAGGAATTTTAATTTAAATTTGCGCGTTTTTATGTGACTTCAACTGTGTGACACCCTCTCCCCCCACATGCGTGACGTCAGTTATGGACTCCCCTAAAAGGGCGGCAAATTGAAGACCTCCCCGGGTGGAAAAAGCTCTAGCTGCGCCACTGAGCCATGCGCACTATGTTATGACATTTGTGTTTGTTCAAAAGATACAGCCGAATACCGCAGTGTAGAATTCCGGCTCCAGTGTAGTGGCCACAACCTAGAGTAGTAGCCGAAAGATGTGACTGTTAAACCAACAATTGTACCATAAACTGTTTTGGTTTGAAGCATGAGCGTGTAGAATAAACTGTAATTCATTGCATTTTGTTTTCCTTTTAAAAAAATAAAAAAAATTCTTAACTCATTTAAAAAAACAACAATTTTGTTTGATTATCATATTTCAATACCTTACCCCATACTTACTTTAAGCATACATAGACGTGTATGAATATCAAAAGGATATTTAGAAAAACACTAACATATGTGTATGAACTGCTGTGTTGGAAAGAAGGTCAACTTCCTAAATAAGGAATTTCTAAGTTAACAACCACACGATTAAACTTATTTCCAATTCAACTTATTGACACCCTTGACAAATGTGTATTTATACAACAGAGCAGAATTTAAAGAATATCTTAAAACATTGTTGTCTAAATAGGCCGACCTGAGAAGTTTGTAAGTTAAAACATTGTTGTCTAAATAGGTAGACCTGAGTAGTTTGGACGTTAAAACATTGTTGTCTAAATAGGTAGACCTGAGAAGTTTGTAAGTTAAAACATTGTTGTCTAAATAGGCAGACCTGAGAAGTATGGAAGTCTGTAATTTCATTAATGAGAAAATAACAACTTAAATATTTTAAACAATATAAATAACAAAAAGTAAATAACAAAATTTAAAAAAAAAACGTGAAGACAGTTGATACTGAAAACAAAATTACAGTTAGGTCTTTCGACTCAAAATATAGTCTGTAATAAAATACTGATATATANTATATATATATATCTTTATATATATATGTACGTATATACATGTTCATGTTAATTCAATGAAGTGTTTTTTGTAGTTTTGTTATGAATGGCCACAATCGGGGGCCATTTTCTGTGTCAGCATCACTAGTTGTGCAACACTTTACTATACAGCTATTACGCGCGTAATACACAGGTTGACATGCATAGATGAGATAAATGGTATGCACTTTGCAACAAGTACATGATACCAATAAGAAAACAGCGTACGTTTTAAATGTTGGCTCTAACTCTAACGTTTCCAAGCATCATTCTGTAACACATTAAAATGATAAACACAACTATTGAATATAGGATATTTTAAAAATCTGAAACTTAAGTGGAAACAAAACTTGTTTATTAAAAAAAAAAAGAAAAAAAAAAAAAAGGAAACAATTTCTTAATTTTGATAGCCATGTTTGACCATGGGACAGGAGTGACAGAGTTTGAGGACCACGTCTTTTGTTTTATCAGGTGGACACAAACTGGCTGTAAATGTTCACAGGGTTTAAACAGTGAGCTGTTTCACATACCACGAACCTATCTGCCGAGTTTCTGTTATAATATTTCAATGAGTTCCGGATGAGGCACTGTCGAATGTCTTCGGATGTTCAACTTTGGCTTAGTAAAGAGGAAAAAAACCCACAACAACAGAAATTCATCAAGGACAGGCTTGTGATTTGTTTATTTTAAACCAAAATAAAGCAAAATTCTTTAAATGAATATAATAATTTATGTTAAAAAATTGCTCTTTTGTCCTTAAAACATTTTTTTTTGTTTCCTTGAGACCAATTTTTGTTTTAGCGGTTTCAAAGAGACCAGAATAAACATGAAATTCATGGTTTTTAAGAAACACTTTCTCTTCTTAGATATACAGACGCTCCTTCTATGCAGAAGATAATTGCACCCAGAGTCCATGACAGATGACCTCTTGGCAAGTGATGCAGCGGTCACAGGCCACGGTTATGAGGGTTACACGCATTACTTAGCCGCCTGACTAATGTGAGGTACCCAATCGGAGCAGCGTGGACTCAGGGATGCCCTAGGCCTCGGGAACAAATCTTTACCTTCGCATGGATTCGAACCCGTGACCATCGGTGCGATAGTCGAGCGCGCTGCCACTGACCACACATTTACATTTACTTTACTTGTAATTAACATGCGTAGTGTTAGGGTTTGAATGTTTGCTGTTTATCTGTCATGATCGACGAGGAACACTCCCATCATATCAGCTATTCAACGTGTCAACTTGGTGTGTCTGTCCTAATCTGGTTTATATTAGTTTCAACCTTGGCCGGACACTGCATGCGTCTACATGCTGGACGAAAGATGATCAAGTTGAATCTTATATTTAGAAGGAGTGTCTGTAACAGATTAGATTCGTCGTTATCAATATTTTGAAAGAAAATTGAATATTCATAATAATTGGTTCATTCTATTATCAAACTATTATTTCCTATATTATCTCTACTGGATTGCGAATTCAAAACAGTTTCAAGTTAGTAAATTTCTCTATCAATTTAGCTGCCATCAAACAAAAATTAAAATCACCCTTAAAATAACTTTAGTTACGTTATTGCGATTGGCTACAAAAGAGAAAATAGCAGCGCACTAAAATTAGTACGTAAACTTAACATTTGTGGTAAATTTGATCATAATTTGATAGAAATTGGTTAGTATGAGACGATAAATATCTACACTCACAGCATCTTCTGTGTTTCTATTAATCGCCTCGATGTCATTGATGCTGGAGTAAATCTGTTGTTGTTGGCTTCTGGTAAGACAAACAGTACACGTTTTCGTGATAAAGTCGGCGTGACTTCAATCAGTAAAAGTATAGGTAGAAAATAGTTTATTAATTAAGTTATAAGCGATTGTGGAGAGGAAGTAACAAAACTAATGTATGTATTGTCAAGCTGTCTTTCTCAGTGAAGACACATGAACATAAAGAACTACGTAAATAATTTAAGTATTATAAGCTGTGTCTAGTCCAAGGATGATTGAATTTCTGAGGATTTTTACTTGTTTATGTTTATATTTTGAGCACATGATTTCAATAACTCAACTAACTGGTTGTTAAGTTCTCACTGATTTTATTTCAATCCAGAGAAAAAGTGTGTTTTGATTAATAAAGTTGAAATGTTCAGAATGCGTGACATGCAGAAGACAATGCCACTCAAGGATTGATCTCATCAGCCACACCAAGAGCTGCAAATAATAAAGATAAATCTATCGTCTTTCGTAGATGGACATCTGCCAATTATGTAAAGTACATTTTAGTCATCTGCGGAGACTAGAATTAAAAGCTAACTTCATCATTTAAGTCTACATCACCATTCAACTAAACAAAATTTGCACTTGATTTCTTTGCGTAAAATACCTTTCAAAATTAAAATTACTGCGAACAAACAAATTAATAATAATAAAAATAATGATGTTAATAATAATAATAATAATAATTAAAATAATAATAATAACAACCCTCAAATAGACATAAAGTTAAAAACACCTTTCTTATTCCATATGCAAGAACAAACACATACAAGTTTTCTTTCTTTCCGTCCGGTATTCGGGCGTGGAATGGGTTGCCTGAGGAAACCAGGAAAGCCACCACTTTATCATCTTTTAAAACTCTAGTAAGAATACAGGACTAAACACAAACCATAGAAATACGTAGGACGCAATAATCTTCTGTGCAGAAGGAGCGTCTGTAACATATAAGATAAGATAAGATAATAATTAAAAAAAAAAAAATAATAATAATGAAGCATCCACGTCATTTGGAATGTTTACAACTCTTCTTACAGCAGTACCATGTTACCATCAGTGTGAAATTAATTATGAAATCATTCACATTATAGTTCAAAGATCATACATTTTAAAGATACAGATCATGTTACAAATGTAACAGCAATCACCCCATTGTAATGTTAGATATTACAGTCCTTGCTAGTCTGTGTACTAAGTAGTTAGTATTCAAACTCACATCGCTATAGCGGTATGACGACAACCACTTGTAATATCTTTTTATAAACGTTGTTATTCAAATTCACTTACTGCTGCTCTGTTAATTAAGCAATCTAAAGTATATATTTTAAAAAAAAGAAGAAAATCTATAAATATAATTCTCTACATGGTCCAACCATGCCGGACAAGAAGTAGCAAGCAAGCTGTCTGACCTCTGACCCCACCGACCAATCAGATTGCAAAAAAATTCAAAATTTCGTTGAATTGAAGTCAATTACTGTGTTCTTTCAGAACAACAAAAGACATGTATTTCTTAGTGTAATGGTTATAACATTCGCCTAACACGCGGAGGTCGCAGGTTTAATCCCCAGCTAAGACACTACGTTTTTATTTTTTTTAAATGTTTGTGTTTGTGGCCTTTCATTTCCCACAATCTTTACCATCACCATAGCAAGCACAAGACGAGTGGGAGCAAGCTTGACGAATGACCTTTGTCAGGTTGTGACAATTAGTTTATGGTTGGTAAGCTAGGGTGGTGCAGGGTTGTAGGTGACAAGTGGCTAACCACATTGCACATTTTTCTAGATCAACAATGAGTCTCCGTTATCCCCGCATCTGAGGTTCATTCGCTTTGTTCCGATTTCATCGTGATGTAATTTGTGCCTGTTCACCCCCCCCCCACTTTCTTTACACTATCTATGAGCAAATCTGCGGCGTATGATACGCAGCGGGCATCTAGTTTATTATAAATCACCGAAGAAGTGAATACAAAGACCAAGAACAAATCAATGACAGTGGCACAGAGGTCACTTCCTTCCCGGCACAATTCAGGGGGCTGTGATTCACGTCCGGAAACACTAGAGTTTAACTCTTGGCATAAGCACAAAGTCGAACAAAAAAAATTAGAAGACTGTAAGTACATGCGGTAAAACAAAGAATAGTGATGTCAAACACTCGCAGTTAATTTATGATACTCGCCAGTCGAGTACAGCTACACGTTAGACTTACAGTTAATTTGTAATACACGCCAGGCGAGTACAGCTACACGTTACTTACAAAGAGAGTTGGAACAAATGAAAGATTTGACAAGACATGATGTGGCTCAAGGTAAGGCGTAGAGAAATTTAAAAAAAAAAAAGTTAATAAACATAAGTAACGGTAAGTAACACACAGACACACACACACACAAACACACACGCACAAACACACACTACTATGATAAGAAACTTAAAGAGTCATGACTTATTATCCGGACACCTTAAGGACAGAGAATGATGGTGAAGAGACAGGATTGTTACATCTGATAAAAACGAAACGAATGCATCGACGAGCCGCCTTCGTCAAGGGAAAAAGAACCACAAACCACAAGGAAGTAAGTAGATAAAAGATGATTTTTAAGCTGTGTGTGGTCAAATACAGAGAAATGTCTAAGGCTTTACTCCTGTTTATGTCACCAATTTTAAACATATGCTTTTAATTTTTTTAAGTTACGTGTTATGCAATCCCTCACCGATTAGTATTTAATCTAGGTGAAAACATAAATCTCGATTAAACACGATATTATAATACTTTTGTTAAAGAAAACATACATTTACTTTAAGTATTTAGAGTCTATCCTTTTAGCTGAATTATTGAACATTATACTAGTTAGCTAATCATATTATTCGTTTACCATGTGTACAGACTGAAATAACTATTGAAATATTAGTTGTAGAAAATAACAAGTAGTCGTTTGCACTAAAAAAAATTCATCCAAAATTTTGGTTAAAGAGTAACCCGAAAAACCCGGAAATATCTTTGTATGATGTCATCAAAATTGTATCCAAAATATTGTTTGACGTTGTGATAGATCTCAGTTACTTGCATGTTTGGCACCGAGAAAATAATGTTTATATTTTATCAGAGCTGTTAGCTATCATTGTATGATAGATGCATATTAATTGTATATATTAACTGTAATTTAGGGATGCAGAAATTAACGATTAATTTCTCGATTAACAGTAAAACAATGTTAACTATTAAATTATTTTTAATGATTAATCGACCAATCACTTATACATTATTAGAAATAACAAAAAAAAAGGCTTTTTGGATACTTTGGATTTTACCGCAGCTAAGTTCCTTCATTTTTTAATTTTCGTTTTATTTGTGTATTGTATGTTCGTTGATAAAGGCTCTTTGCCGAAACGTTCGCTGTTTTGTTACGTCCGGTCAGGCTAACCCTTACCTTGTTTACGTCTTTTCCATCCAATACCAGAGAGTGCGTTAACTAACCGTCAGACCTGTATGCCGTCAAGATCGATGTTTTCACACGTACCAACCCACTGTGCGTTTTTTGCTTTGTGGACCACGTCTCGGACTTCGGCTGTCAATTTATTGTACGCCCTACGAGGTTCGGTCGTCTTCATTTTCTCAGCCTTTTTCCTAGCATTCGCTCTTAGCTTCACTAGCTCCTTCAGGCTCTTTTCCCAGTAAGGCGTGAATTTCTGTTTTCGATTCGATCTCGGTGTTGTGTTCCTTGCCGCGCCGAGTATCGCGCTGCACAATTTCCAGTAACCAACATCAACGTCGTCCACCTCGACGTTAAGTGGTAGTAAGGGGGAGGGGGTGGGTTAAAATCGTCCAAAATCACGTGACGTCAATTATGGACGGCCCCTAACTGACAATCTTATACAGGTTTGATTTTCAATTAAATATGAGTTTAGTATAACATAAGTGCCGCAAAAATTCTTAGAAAATAATAAGACTCACATAATAGCGATGTGGTAGCTAAAATAAAACATATATAAATGAATTTAATAAATAAAAAATGTAAGTCATCTTAAGAAAGTTAAATTTTGCTGTGAAATAATATACGTGTAGAAACTGCAGGATTGCCAAAGATGGATAGAAAATAGTTTACAGGCTTTGAAAAACAACAACAACGAAAAGTAGTGCAATCGCGGGATTCCGAAATGTCGTTATTAGAAGATGTTAAAGGCTTCTGCAGCATCTGACGTATCATCGGCATTGAGGACATCAGTACAAGTCAACAGCCAGACGCAGCTGAGGCTACTGTTTCTAATTTGATTGTCGCGGACACTTATTTATTTTCTAAATTGGATATTAGAAGGTATGTCTGGACTCACGACCTTTCAAATTAGTTGAAATT
Source organism: Radix auricularia (assembly GCA_002072015.1). Lineage (NCBI taxonomy): Eukaryota > Metazoa > Mollusca > Gastropoda > Lymnaeidae > Radix > Radix auricularia. The sequence continues at coordinate 90,036 of MUZC01000276.1, read as the reverse complement.
GCAGCTGATTCATGATTGTTGGACCCCTGATAAAATGTATGAGTTAAGAGCTGACAGTGTAGGAAACAGAGTTTTTAGTTTTTAGATATGCATGGTTATCAAACTATTCTTTATACTTTATACTCGCAAATGTTAAAAGGTGCCTTTGGTATTTATTGTGTGTTGTTTCAGCAAAAAGTAAATCAAGGAATTCAATTGGCATTTGTCATCAAACCATGCAAAAAATATAAATATTTTAACGAAGATCCCAGTAGCCACATGAAAAGCACATGATGCAAAGGATCTCATTAAGATTCAACTGCAAGCAACTTTGTTGCATTATTGAAAGTCAAAGCAGTTTCAATAGATGGGCAGTTGGACTCATCATTCAGAAGACAAAGTCAAGAAAATCGCAACAAACTGGGTACCATCATTTTTACAACTCTATTTTGCAGCATGCATGATTAAGTACTTGGTGGCAAAAAAAAATTAAATTCTGGTAATTTTTATGACCTGTTAGAGTTTCGTGCAATCTGGCAATGAAGTTCTTGGTAATCATTTGTCAATTGTATCTTGTAGTGCCAAGTATATCTTGGTAACCATGCAAATCACTATAATTTATCAAAATTTGTGGGTCTCTCTAGCGTGAAGACATTGTTCGTGAAGAAAATAATTCAATTTCATTTTCTATACTTGCCGACGAGACAAATGACATTTTTGGCATTGAGTAGATGTAACTTGGTGTTAGATTTGTCAAAAAACAAAATGTAAAAATGATGGTCACAGAAGAATTCCTGGGATTTATTCGAACTGTCTAAAGAACAGCTGAAGGTTTAGTTAACACCATCATTAAAATTCATTAGAATTGGGATTAGATATGACAAAGCTTGTTGGTTAAGGACTCAAAAGCAGCATTTGTACATTGGAGTTCACATAAACTTAAACTTGTCGTGAACGATTTAAAATGTTCGTTTGCTGCTATGTGAATCTACATGGACACATAAATATAAATGCTGGCGTACTTTTGCTAAAAATTTGACAGAAATTTTTATTTAAAACTATTCTTAATGTAATCAATTTTACTTGCAGATATAATTCTTTTTTATGTTTGATATGTGTACACTGACTTCAATGTAATTAACTTGCGGGGAATTCAGTTCGGTTTAATTTTAACAAATTTAGAACATTTTTTTTCAAATGTAGGGGGGGTCAAATGGCCACCTTGCCCCCTAGTATACGCCCATGGCTAGGACTTCCAGATTGTGTTGGGATACTGGGTCATCTGATATTAGGGATAAGTCTGGTCGGGACGCGGTGCTGTTTCCCGTATGCAGTAGAGCAGGGGGAGGGTTCTCTGCGCTTTGGAGCCTGATGAAATGTGTATTGAGTGCAACTTCCTCAATATAGCGGCCTGATGGGTTTCGGTCAGCAGAACCCCAGACAGAAGTTTGGGCATTGAAATTACCTGCAATGATTCTTTAGTCAAATATGGCCTCATTACCAATTGGCAAAGAGTACTGGTTTCTGGGTCGGTTATACAGATTGGTGACAGTGTAGGCCCGATCACCTTTGTGGACATTGATCGCGTTTGTTTCAGATTGGTTGAGGCACTTTGTTTCAAATAACTCTATTATAGGGTTCGTCACGTACCGCTGTGGATATCCCTTGACACTTGAGGCCACACACTTACAGTGATAAATAGAATAATTTGTAAGGTGAAACGGCTTCCCATACAGAAGCGTTTTCTGGAAGAGTGCTACGTCCACCTTACGTTCGTGTATAGATGAATATGTGTGTGTATGTACGTATTTTTTATGTATGTATTGTGTGTACATATGTTTATGTTTGTACGTATTAATGTATGTATGTATATGTATATAAGTATGTATGTATCTATGCATTGATGCATGGATGGATGTATGCATATATGCATGCATGCGTGTATCTATGTATGTGTGCTTAATATTTCTTTTTATTATATTTGAAAGATACACTTGAAATACTAGCTATTGTGATGAAAGTATTGACGATTGCAGTAAAGGCTGTGTTGTTATAATCAGTTGTGGATTTTGTTTGTGGTCATAGAAATAATCTGAAACATTATTATTGTAGCAAATATACATCAGTGTTGAAAAATATTGTAATTTAAAAACCAGAAGCCAATGTTTAGTAAATTATTGGATTTTTAAATTTGATAGTTAGATAGTGAAAAAATGTCTCGGTAAATTAAAAGAATAACTTATTATATATTTATTATTAGTGGAGCTGTCTCCCCAGAAGCGTCAATACGTTTCCGTAACCCACTGCTATAAGCCCAAATGTCACCCCATCACGACTAAACCAATAAAACTCAGATTCTTCCAATGCCACATAACAGGAATATCCCCCCTTGTTATAGTGCTGTTATAGTACCCAGTGCTGTAAGTTCCGCCAGCAGCACCCCTCTATTTAAGCCTCGTTCCTGCTTATCTTAACACACTGCATTCACAGAGTTCAAAAACACTGTATAATCGGGTTATAGGTTAAAAGGTCAGTTGCATAGCCTGATTTTTGTTTGTACCCCCCCCCCGTGCCTTTACTTGATTGGGTCACTCCCACCCTTTTCCCCCGACTTCAACAAAGGATGTCTGAAAACCCGGCGTTTGTGTGACTTGGGCGTTTATAACGAAAAAAAAAACAACTGATGCCTTGAAAAACTTAATCCTTGCTTTATGAAACAAAACAATTGCCCTTATACACCAAAACCTCCATGTGCGTCAATTTGTACAATGGGGAAAAATCAAGTAATTAAGCAATTTTTCAAATTAAGTTACGCCCCTGAGAAGTGTCAAACGAAATGTTCCTCAACCCTCTTATCTCTGTATATCTGTGCCACTACCATAAATAGTATTATAGTAAACACTTATGAATATTAACAGCAATACAAATACAAAAGTAAGTATTCTCTATTCATTTGTTTTTCAATGATCTCTTTGTTTAATATCGAAAGTGTGATGGGGGCGGATTTATTTTGGGGGAGACATTATTTTACAGGGTAGGGTAGGATTTATTTTAATTGGGAGTAAAATAATTTCTCCGGGGGATAGTTTGTTTTAAAATGGAATCTCCGGGGGGAAGACTCTGTATGGGAAAGGATTTATTTTTGCGACACCGGCCTGTCGTTCATCACCTGCACAAGAGGAGGAGCAGTAGCCTACCCTCGAGACACTCCGTTCCGAAGCATATTTCGGGGGTGGTTCAGAAGGAATGAGCCACGTCCTGTGGATAAATGTTTATAGTAGACCATATGAGAGGGGGTTGGACATATATCTTCATTCCATTGAGGACGAAGCGTTGGCGCTACGTGCCATGTTGGGAGAAACTTTCGGTCTTTGGCTTGCCGAGCCAGGCTCTGTTAGGTTCTGGGAGTACAACTCTCCCTTCTACTCTCCACCAGACCTGTCGCTAAGGTCAAGCCATCCCCCCCCCTAAATTACTGAAGTTTCTGGTGTTTTTTTGACATTACCAGTTGTCGGGGTTTGTTAGTTTCGGGTCTAGTCGGGTTAACACCTTACTCGTCTCCAGGGCCACGTAGAGTTTAAAACTTTCCGGCGGACCAACCATAGGTCCGGCTCCATTAGGAGTGGGATGAAACAGAACTGAAAATCCTACATGTGGAAGAAAATCAGCAGTCCCGAGCCTGCGCTCTTCATGGGGCTTCCCGGAAAACCCCCTAAACCCTCTGCCCCCCTAAGGGACGTAAAGGCTGAGAAGCCCCACCCCCCGGAGCGGTCGCTGCTACAAGCGGCCGCCTGGGCGTCCAGGACACTAGGTCGAAAACGCCTCCCACTAAGTGAGCCTCCCCGAGGGAGGGGTGGAATTCACTACTACGACTCGCTATCAACATAGTATCACTTTGGCACCACCCCGCAAAGCTTACGAGTCTCAACGGTTAGGATCGCCGCAAAGCGGGGGATCATCACTGCCCTACCTAGGGTTTTACCCGTAAGGTTTCCTAGGAGCTGGCGTCCAAAGCGTTTCCTGGCGGTCCTTTTTGCTAATCCGTACTGGCGCTCCTGGCCTTAAACCGGCACCGCTCAGTAGCGTTGCTAGTTAATTGAGTTAAACAGAACTAAACGTTTTGATTATATTGAAATATTTACATACTGAACGTGACTGAACTCCCCTTGCTGGAAAAAGGTGGCGGTGGTGTGGTTATCGATGGCTAGTCTAAACTCCAGTGACACACGTGGAGGTGAATAATAACAGACGACTAAACATGTTATATAGAGATACACTAAAAATGCATTAATTGAATTACCGTAAATTTGGTCGATCTGAAATTTTGATACAATGCATTGTTGGGTGACACAAGTCTATGTAAAAAAAGTCAGCTCGATAGCATCACAGAAAGGGTCATTTTTTATTTTTGTTTTTCTGCCCGACAGACGGTGAACCCACGACACGACGGTGAAGTTTATTTAAGCGATTAAATAAAACCAACCCGTAAAAACAACGTTTTTGACTATAAATCCATTATACATGAGACAGAACTAAAAGTACTGATTATTTTCAAAATAATATGCACCGCGCTACAAACATTTACAGACTGAACGAGACTGAACTCCCTTTGCTATAAAATAGGGGGGGGGTGTGGTCACCGATGGCTAGACTTAACTTCAGCAAACACGTGGATGTCAGCAACAACAAACGGCTACTATACAGTTATATAGAGATAAACTAAAAATGCATCAATTTAATTACGTATATTCGATCGATTTGAAAGTTTGAGACAATGAATTATTAGGTGACATGAGTTTATGGGCAAAATTTCAGCTTGATAGCATCACGGGAAGTGGGTCACTGACCACGACAGAGAGAGTGAGAGAGAGAAAGAGAGAGAGAGAGAGTAAGAGAAAGAGAGACAGAAAGAGAGAGAGAAAGAGTCGGTGGAGCGTGCATTGAATAAAATTAATTGTATCACTGTTTACATTCTTGGGATAGAACATTGGACTTATCACTGACTAGACCTTCCCTTATGAACGCAAGTGAAGAGGCGAATTGAATTTTTGAGCTTACCTCCCTTCAGGAGAATTTTCATGAATGTAAACAACAAAATGTACATCAACGTCAACAAGAATGTTATTAATAGAATTAACTTGAATGTGTTTTTGTACTGCTTACTCCTACTGAACAACCAAACCAAACCAGGTGAGGGATCAACAAAATACTATTCTGAAACACGGGAATATTAAAAAAGAAATATGTGTATTTCACGTAATCAATTCAAGATTTTCATTTAAGATAATCGTTATTCTTTTATTATTTTCAAAAATATTAAATATTTTTTTATTACAAAAAATATTGTACAAATTATCACCAGGTAATTCCCATTAGCTGATAAAATTTCGTACTTATACATTTTCTTTAAAAATTTAGGGAACTGCCAGACACGAGTGTTAATCAATGGACGATGTATGAGATTTTATAGATGGTCGTTTACCTGGCATCGGGCAAAGGTCAGTGCTATTGAGTAGACGTATCACTTAATACCGTTATCCTGGCTAAACTTTATACCGTTTACCTGGCCACACTTTATACTCTTTACATGGCCACAATTTATACCTTTTACCTGGGCACAATTTATACGATTTACCTTGCTAAACTTTATATGGTTTACCTGGCCACACTTTATACCGTTTACCTGGCTACATTTATACTCTTTACTGGGCTACACTTGTAAGGTTTACCTGACTTTATTTTATGCCGTTTATCTGCTTACACTTTAGGATATGCCGTTATCTTATCATAATTTTAACAAAAAATGAATTCTCGAAACTAAATTATGTTTTCTCTTTTTTTTTTGGTCATCGTGTTAAAAATCATTTTCTACAATATACCGCCCCCAGAAAATATTTTTAAATGAGTCTTAAAACGCATTTATAAAATTTAAAAAAGGGGGGAAAAGGAAAACGATTTAATAATTTTTAAAAATATTATTTTTAAAAAATCGTATAGTGACACTTCATTTATTTCTGTCAGGAACGATGCGAGATGGAAGGAATGGTTCTATCAACCCTCACCCCAACGGAGCAGTTCAAGATAATCAGTTCCAAATTCCATTTGTTAAATTACCAAAAAGGTTGTTAAATAAAACAAAAACTTTAAAATATAAAATAAATAAAATTACAATTCTTAGTGACTAAATTAAATATTATATGACCTGATAGTATGAATTTATTTACAAAGTCTGAATGAGTATCAAATATATGTACACCCTCCTTTCCTTATTGATATCTCCGTTAATTTTAATTTCCTCCTTAATGTTGCTCACAGTCCATGCATGTAAATATAACGATATAAAAATGATATTTGCCTATCTTAGGAGTATTGACTAATTTATCGTGAAAATTTTGTCAAGCAAAATTAGGAGTATTTAAAAAAAAACAAAAAAACTGATATTTTCAACATCAATTCATGAGACCGTTCTAAGAAATATGATCTTGATCTATTTGATAACAATGTTGATAAATAGCAATAACAGAACGATACGCTCATGTCTATTAACTAAAATACGTTCACAAAATTTCACAGTAATCTTAGTCAACTAGTGTTTTACCCGTCAAAAATTAAGAAAATTTTCAAAGTAAATATATTTCAGTTCTTTTTTTTATAACTGTCCCTTTTGTCTCAAAACGGTATTGTAAATGATCGGAAGATGTGGAGGCAAAGAGAGAATTATTAAATTTCATTTCCATATTGAACAATTGTATGCGGGAGTTGGGAAAGAGTTATTTTAGTGCAGTATTTATTTTTTGAAAGCTTTTAAGCGGTGAGTTTTTTTTATAATATACCGTTGCGAAAGACATACATAGCTAATTATATATTTTGATTATATATACGAATATATATGTTTTGAGTAAGCCTCTGGGTTTAGACTGCACGTTATATAAGTTTGCATGATTAATAATGGCATAATCGTGATAGTTGTAAACGGATAATGAATTACATACAGCATAAACTGAAACTACAGAGAAATAGCCTGATGTTTGAAGTATTCACAAATATTGTCATCTTGCCGCATTGAATAGTGCGTACCAATTATGACTGCACCAAAAAATCAGCGCTGTGCATTAAAAATAAAATATGTGACAGTAATGCAATAGTCTATAGACTTCTATATCAAATACATCTTTGATTTGAAGCCTTCTAAGCTTTATTGAAGATTATGACTTGTCAGTTTCTTTGCCCTATTTGTCCATTCATTATTACTACAACATTATCAAAAACACGTAAAAAATAAACTGTAACTATTTACACTTGTATATAGCAAATAACAATTTTGCATGAAACGTAATACGCAAAGTTTGTCACTGAATGAAAGAATCGATTAAAGTAAGTTAACAGTTAAGTATATATTTTTGAGAATTCAAATTAACTCTTTCATTACTGTTACGTCGGCACCTTTTACAGATCTATGTTGACATTGGTCCATCCATTATTACCACCATATTATCAAGAACGTGTAAAAAACACACAAAAACAACACAAAAATGAAAAAAAAAAAAAAAAAAAAGAAAAAAAAAGAAAGCACAAATGCTTTCTACAAATGTAGAGCTCAAGGGAAGAAACTGCTTTGTCACATTTTTATTGTTTTGTGATAATCAAGTTTTAATGTGTAAAATTATACAGATCTCAAACAAATTAACTAAATAGATTTGATTTGGGTCGAATACATACGAATACATATGTGCTTTAATACAACAGGATTCAGATCATTCTATGTTTTATTCACTATCAGATAATAGGAGAAAAAAAAATTAAATGTTTCCTAATTGTTTCTTATCTTGAGGTCTTCAACTGTGAATAACAAAAAACTTTTTATCTTGCATGAAACCTTTGAAGTAAAGTTTATCAGAGGATAAAAGAAAATATTAATGTACCAATAGTTAATCGTATTTATAATGAAATATAGAATCTACACGTTTTAAATATTCTAATAAAGTTTTTATTATTTTCAAATAAGTTATTCTTCCATTTCTACAATAAAAGCGATTTAAAAAAGTCTAAGACGCATTAAAATATTACATGCAAACAGTCGCGTAGCTATGGGAGGGGAGGCTGGACAAAATTAAAAATGACCCCGGGCCCCCACTTGAGTTTGACCCCAAGGAAGTGTCCAATTTTTTTTTACATAAAATATTACGCTACCATCATGTATGGTGGGCCACAATGTAGTTAAGCCCTCGGCCGCCAAGCCCCTACAAATTCCTTGACGCGCCACTGCATGCAAATGAAATTCAAACACAAACAAATGGGGGTAAGGGGATATTCTAATTTTTAAAATATATTGTTATTTTAAACACACAAATATGCACTCTATTAGTGTATAAAAAACAACAACGCGAAAATGAAGCATAACTTGACAAAATTCATTTGCAGTAATAAAAAATGTCATTATTGTTCAAAACGCATAGAAACTTGACAACCAAACACAAAACAATTGTTAATCTTATATAGCCGAATAATTGATATTATACATTGATATAGACAAATAAATTTAGAATAACGTACATAATATTAACATGCAAGCGGTCAAAAAACGGACATTTAATACCAGAAAATCATGTTAAGCCTGGTCCCTTTTGGAACTCAGGACGTGTTAGCGCATTTTCGTATTATGTATCAGTACTTATGTTAGATATCAGCATTATGTAGTTATCAGTAATTGTGTTTAGATTTTAGACATATTTTTATGAATTTTCTTGTGTAATGAATATACCTGAAATAATTTTTTTTTATTTAAAAGTCATTTCTTTACATTTTACAATTTTTTTATTTTCTCTTTAATCTAACTACAAGTGGTTTGTGGTCACTGAAATAGGACTCATAAATGAAACATTCTAAATTGTAATCAGCTAATCGCCCAAATACTCCGTCAATTGTTGTTTGATAGATCGTGGTTGCCAATCTTGGTGAAAGTAGCTGAATGTTGAAGCTTGTTTCGAAAAAGTTTTAAATTTCTGCCCCTGGGCCGCTAAGATCTTGATTGAAGTCACCACAAATGATGACGTAAAACTCTCTAAACTTTTACACATATTCTAATGACGTCAACAAAAAAAAACAACTAATACTTTTGATAATACTAAGACTTCCGGCAATGGCGGCCGTTGCCTGCGCCAGTGTTATCTCTCGATTCGCAATGTTTTTTGGTAGTTTTAACGGGGTTTTTTAACGGATCGAGTAACTGAGTGTTGATGCACAAATGGCAGGTCAGGACATACAAAAAACATATATACATCATGGGTCTAGGACTTATGGATGCTGAGATCTAGGGTGATGACAGACGGACGGACAGACGGACGGACAAAACGGGTGCAATAGCGCATTCGACTTCTCGAAAATGCGCTAAAAATAAAATAATAACATTAATTACATCAAATTAACCATGGCTCTTCGTTCCCTTTAAATATTAATTACAGCTTAAATAATGACGCCATGAATAAATCTTATATTGTGAGAAATACGCTCTGTTAATCTCGAAACCAACAGTTTACACTTTTTACGTCTTTATCTTTTTTTAAAATTGCAAGTTACCTCGCCTAGCGTCACGACGTGACAGACATTGAAAATTATATATATTGATAGTGACAAAAAAAAAAACAAGACTGTCTTATAGTGTTTTACATGAAAAAAAATCAACTGAAGGGCAAGTTGTAAAACTAGTTATGGACCAGCTGACACACCATCCATCTCACACACCATCCATCTCACACACCACCCATCTCACACACCACCCATCTCACATACCACCCATCTCACACACCATCCATCTCACACACCACCCATCTCACACACCGCCCATCTCACACACCATCCATCTCACACAACATCCATCTCACACACCACCCATCTCACACACCACCCATCTCACACACCACTCATCTCACACACCATCCATCTCACACACCATCAATCTCACACACCACCCATCTCACACACAATCCATCTCACACACCACCCATCTCACACACCATCCCTTTCACACACCACCCATCTCACACACCATCCATCTCACATACCACCCAGCTCACACACCATCCATCTCACACACCACCCATCTCACACACCATCCAGCTCACACACCATCCAGCTCACAAACCATCCAGCTCACACAACATTCAGCTCACACACCATCCAGCTCACACACTCTTCAGCTCACACATTATCCAGCTCACACACCACCCATCTCACGCACCATCCAGCTCACACACCATCCAGCTCACACACCACCCATCTCACACACCACCCATCTCACACACCATCCAGCTAACACACCATCCAGCTCACACACCATCCATCTCACACACCATCCAGCTCACACACCATCCAGCTCACACAACATCCAGCTCACACAACATCCAGCTCACACACCACCCATCTCACACACCACCCATCTCACACACCATCCAGCTCACACACCACCCATCTCACACACCATCCAGCTCACACACCACCCATCTCACACACCACCCTTCTCACACACCATCCAACTCACACACCACCCTTCTCACACACCATCCAGCTCACACACCACCCTTCTCACACACCATCCAGCTCACACACCATCCAGCTCACACACCATCCAGCTCACAAACCATCCAGCTCACACACCATCCAGCTCACACACCATCCAGCTCACACACCACCCATCTCACACACCATCCAGCTCACACACCATCCAGCTCACACACCATCCATCTCACACACTATCCAGCTCACACACTATCCAGCTCACACACCATTCAGCTCACAAACCATCCAGCTCACACACCACCCAGATCACACAACACACATCTCACACACCATCCATCTCACACACCATCCATTTCACACACCACTCATCTCACACACTATCCAGCTCACAAACCATCCAGGTCAAACACTATTCATTTCACACACCATCCAGCTCACGCAAACGCACATCACACACCGAACCAATTTATACACCAAATCCGCTGACACACAACCCAGATTACACACAACCCCGCTCACACACCGAAGTAAGAAATTAAAGAGACAAATTCTTTTGTTAATAGTTTGGATTGGTGCCAATGATATAGCCGAAGAAGGTCTAATGACATGGCAGGCAGACGGCTCGAGGTTTAATTTGCCGCGCGATGTTTGGGGAGACGGGGAGCCGAGTAGCACTGGAGAGGACTGTATTGTTATAGTACTGGCAGACAAGAGGCCGCAGAACTATTATCGCTTCGAGGCATTTTTCAATGATGACTACTGTAATAATTATAACCACTACATTTGTCAGGACATGCAGAATAGTAAGTATGTATGTTTGTATGTATGTTTGTATGTATCTTTGTATGTATGTTTGTATGTGCGTTTGTAAGTATGTTTGTATGTAATTTTGTATGTATGTTTGTATGTATCTTTGATTGTATGTATGTATGTATGTTTGTATGTATGTTTGTATGTATGTATGTTTGTATGTATGTATGTTTGTATGTATGTTTTTTTGTGTGTATGTTTGTATGTATCTTTGTATGTATGTTTGTATGTGTGTTTGTAAGTTTGAATTTGTATTGGTATTAATATTTACATAGACGCTTACATAAATGCCTGCGTGTGTTTTGTTTTGATTGTATCTGTTTATAAGTATAAAAGTGAATGGTTGTGTTCGTGTGGCTGTATTTGTTTTAAATAGAATTGCACATATGGTTTATACATATTTCAAAGAATTGTGACCCTGTAAACCATATTTCATAACTTAACAAACTTTTTTTTTTATGGGATCCAATATTTGACAAAATTAAGGATCTACTGTTTGCTCAGGCGGTAGTAATTAAACGTCAAAATCCCATCAATTGTTAATTAATGTTGTTCAGGAGAACCATGGGCCCAATGCTAGACTCCTTCCTTCTTATCACTAGCACTTCTCAATAAATAGCCATATAGAGAGCCTGATTTTTCAAGCAATCATGTTCGCCAATGACACTGCTTTGATAAAAAAAAAAAAGGTTGCTTAAAGTTTTGAACGGTACAGGATTCTGCACTAACTCATCAAGTTAGCAAGTAAAATGAGTTGCATCTTGCTAAGCGTCGAAGTTCGTCTGTATCCAAAAGCAAAAAAACCTTTACAACGAGCTGACAATATCTATGACCCCAAGCTTGATTGAGTTTCTCTATTAAGGTAAATTTGGGTTAATTTTTGGACGAGATTTCGGTTAGATGAGCGTATTAGAAATGGATGTTTGTAATGTAAAATCATAAATATGCCAATGTCGGATAAAGAATACGCATTTAAAGCCGGCGTTTAGCAGAATTTACAGCAGGTATTTACAGCCTGGAATCCGCATTCCGTGAAGACAATAGTCAGGTTGGAGATAGTCCAGCAGGCATTATCTTAAGACGAAACAAAAAAATTCCAATAAATATGTTCAGGATGCTAGCAGCAGTGAACTGAGGAACAAAGAAAGTCCAGGCATCAATCAGGTTTAGAATAATTGATGATTATATAGAATGGAAACATGCCACTGATGAAAAAAAAAGAAAGGCTTTCTTATTTTATAAAGACAGGCCTTGCCCAGCAACTCTACAATCTCTTAGGAGTGCCAAGAACAATGCCCAGCAGGCAGCTCGCCAATACGCTAAAACATACTTGCTCAATCTTTTTTCCAGCATACAATAAACTGCTGATAGAGGCAATACAAAGGCTACGTAGGAGAATATAAAACAAGCAACAGGCCCCCTGACCTCCAAGACATCACCCCTTATGTCAAAATAAGGGAAACTTATCGCTGATCGAAACAAACAACTCAAACGATGAATTGAGCACTACTTTTAATTGTACGCAACAACAAACCGTGTCTCAACTGCAGCCCTGGACAATATCCCAGACCTGCGGTCATGGAAGAAAATTTGATGTTGAGCTAGCTAGAGCCATTGATTGTCTAGTCTGCGGGTTCAAGCCCAAGGCACCGATGGGATTCCACCAGAAGATCTCAAATATTGAAAAGAAGTTTTTTATGGTCCTTGCATGAACACAAGAATTAAACGACGCGAGAGACGATAGATTTATATTTTTCGATTACGCTTTTTGGCTGATGATAACAATAATTGATTGGCTGTCTTCAGTCTTTTCTGCATGTCAAACACACGATGTTTCTTGGCCTTCATCTTCGCTCTATGTTCAACAGTTTCCGAACTGAATATTTTCCTCGGAACCTGTTGATCATTCCTTCCTTCACCATTGTCAAACATGTGGACCAATCCTCTTCCAGATCTTCTCCGTTTTGTATGTCAAAGTTGGCTGCTTTCATGTCTCTTCTGCGTATGTCTGTGTATCTGAGAAGTGGGCGATCAACCGAAAAGTTTCACTTATTCCATCATTTTTTATGTCAAGTTTAACTTATGTCCTCAGTTTTTATGTCAAGTTTCACTTATTCAATCAGTTTTGATGTCAAGTTTCCCTTATGTCATCAGTTTTGATGTGAAGTTTCCCTTATGTCATCAGTTTTGAATTCGAGTTTCACTTATGTCATCAGTTTTGATGTGAAGTTTCCCTTATGTCATCAGTTTTGATGTGAAGTTTCCCTTATGTCATCAGTTTTGATGTCAAGTTTCCCTTATGTCATCAGTTTTGA
>MUZC01000276.1:51003-76276 GCA_002072015.1 Radix auricularia | reverse complement strand
CTTATGTCATCAGTTTTGATGTGAAGTTTCCCTTATGTCATCAGTTTTGATGTCAAGTTTCCCTTATGTCATCAGTTTTGATGTCAAGTTTCCCTTATGTCATCAGTTTTGATGTCAAGTTTCCCTTATGCCATCAGTTTTGATGTCAAGTTTCCCTTATGTCATCAGTTTTGATGTCAAGTTTCCCTTATGTCATCAGTTTTGATGTCAAGTTTAACTGATTCATTTCACAGAATACAATGCCTCAACGTGCGAGCAAAACGGAAACACATTTATGGACGGCAAATGTCTTCATTTTTATAACACACGTTTTGTGACATGGTTCACGGCTAAGGTAAATTCAGTCATTACGTTTTCCTGCAACTGCTATCTGAGATTGATGTTTCATTAAATAGTCTTTGTAGATCTTACAGAGTTATGATTAGTGTTTATCGGGTTGTTAAATCATCCAGAAGTTAGGTCGGTGTTTTAGTTTATTAAAAAAAAAATCTTTTAATGTCAACATAAGTAGATGTTAATTTATGGGTATCATTTTAGGGCTATAACGTAATAATAATAAACAAAAGAACAAGACAAATTGTATCAATAAACATTATAATACATTAAAAATCAACAATTAGGAAATAGTAAGAATGGAGTGTAAATTACAATTGTTTGTATATGATTTTACAGCTGTATTTAGAGACGAACTGTATTCCATGAATATATAATTAAATCATATTTTTAAAACAAGAACGTTAATCATAAGTGTTGAACCACCATACCCGAACCATTTGGCCACAGGAAGCTACCCTCGACGATAAACTATAGGGTGGACTGAACCAATTGACAACCAATGAGCAGTTCATCACAGATATAGGGCTTGTGGTCTAAATCCTCTTTCAAAGTGGACTGAACCAATTGATAACCACAGAGCAGTTCATCACAGATATAGGGCTTGTGGTCTAAATCCTCCTTCAAAAGATTTTGAGAACACAGAAGAAGAAGAAGAAGTGTTGAAGTTATTAAAAAAAACAGTTCTAATGTATTTTTAAATGATGCTATACTCTGATATGTTAAGGCGTGAATGTGTAATGTTTGTGTGGAAATCCTTTGATAAAATATATTTTTATTTCATTAGGCAGAATGTGAGAAAGAAGGATCAGTATTGGCTAAAATTTACAAAAGGGAACATTTGACACAAGTGGCGTCGGCTATGCTTAAAAAAAAACGGAGCCCTCAAGATGTCTCTGGTAATTATTTGCTTGCAGTATATTTCTAAAACATATTCCTTCTCTGTGAATTTCGATAATTTATTTCTAAATTTTAGCGTTACATTCAAGTCATTTTTTTTAAAAACTAGTATTAATTTGAAAAATTTAATTAGGAAAAAAAAAGAACTGTACAAAATGAAGTACCGTTAGACTTAATTAAATAATTAACAATTAAAAATTCAATTTTATCTATTCAAAATAATTGAGAAAAAAAAATATTGAGATGTTAATTTAAGATTCGTTTGTACGTTTATGCGATTCTGAAGCAGAGTATTGAAATTGATGTCTTTAGCGGAAGCATGGATAGGATCAAATGATCTCCAAAAGGAAGGACGATTTGTTTGGATAGCCGATGGATCCCCTATGCAAAGGACTTACTTTGGAGATTGGTTGCCAGACAATCGAATCATTGAACATGAAGATTGCGTGGCCTTCGACCATGAATTCAAACTTGGAGACTATGACTGCACGGACTGGAATTACTTTCTTTGTATGGACCTGAACAAGGGTAAGGTCCGATATTTGTAGAGAGACAAAACTCCACTTAGCTTAACACATTTTCCGACATGTGTGGCCAGGCTATGAACCGTCGATCAAAGTAATCAATGTCTGTCAATCACTTTTAGCAATCAGTCGCTTCATCGTTATGAAATACAATAAAATGTATATTGTCGGATTTCTAAATATATTTGAAATTAATTTAGAGCTATAAAATAATATTAACGGCCACTTTTACACAAGAAATATGCTTATTGTTTTACATGACATCCATATAAAACATTTGATGATTGAGGAATATTTGAAGTAGTATGCGATCAACAGTTTGAAACTAACAGCAGCATGTTTTTCCCGATGTAGAATTTTCATTTCATCTATGGTAATATCGAAAACAGGCTTTTAATGTCTAAATTAATGCTGAGAAAAAATGGAAGATTCTTACATCTCTGACTGGCATAAATATTAAATTACGTCACAATAACAATCTACCAACATACACCAATAACATCTCCATACCAATCTACCTACATTCACCAATAACATCTCCATACCAATCTATCTACATACACCAATAACATCTCCATACCAATCAACCAACACACACCAATAACATTCAGACATAATTATGATTATAATTTTGTTTTCCTGCCCCCCCCGCACCAGTCTGGCCTCAGCACTGTGACACCAATAACAGTTATGATGACCCAGTGTTTGCCCGTCTTAATGAAACCCTCACCCTCTCCTTCTGTCTTCTCATGGACAAGAAATGTCTCGGTGTCCTGACCGTTGACCTCAACGGTAAGCGAATCACTGACCTTTCAGATGACCACCAGTATCAGGTACAGTTGTTAGACAACAAAACTGACGATCTTCTATTAGAACTGAAGCTGACGATAACGAACATAGGACCCGAAGATTATGGACCTTACGTGCTGAATGCAAGTTTTCAAGAAAGCCAAGAAATAACCTACACATTTGTATTACAAAATCTCTGTAAGTTTTTTTTTATTGCTCAAATGACTATAATTTAGTTTTTAAAATAATTTTTTTTATTGATACGGAGAAATATCATTTTGTTGGTTTCAATTTATAAATTGCTATAAATACGGTCAAAAATAAATTTTTATAAAGGCCATTTATGAAGTGCAATCTATACGGTCAAAAATACAGTTTTATGAAGTCAATTTCAAGTGATCTAATTTAGACAATATTTCTTTAAATCTATAGAAGATTTCAGGAAAATAAATAGAGGTTTAAATGATCTTTAAAAACTACGCTCTTATAAGTGGATTAAAAAGAAGAAAATAATTTCAAACTTCTAAGTTCATTTACTTTGATTTATCATGTCTAAAATGTAAGTCCCAGTAGTGACTCTACTGAAGATGTAAAACACATTTTTTGTTACCTCTCCAAACAATTAAAAAAATTATTGTCTCTTGATGGTGTTTCAAAACAATTTTGTAAGTAATTTTTGATATAGACTACATCAATTAAAATATGTGTTCCTTCTATTTTAAGAGCACAAAATTAAATATTTCTCATATTATTTTGGCTGATTTGGGTCTTACAAGAAGAAATATAAAATACAAATACATAACATACAAAGGGCATTTACAAAAGGGCTACATTTTTATTTTCATTATTGACAAATCTCAAATGTTTGCCCCCAGATTTGCTAGTCAACAACGACACGATAAAACAAGGTGACGTCATAGGCCTCGTAATGAATTCTTCCTTGACGATAGAGTGCTCTACAGTTGATCTGGACATGTCCAGTCAACTCCTAGTGACATTTAATGACCAGCAGCTGACCAGTGGCACTAACCAGACCGGAGTCGTCCATCAGATACAAGAGGTGGGGTGTTCTGACACTGGACTCTACACATGCCAGGGGCGTTTCCTAAACACAGAGCTGGACTCTGAGCTGACGGTGTATGTTTACGTTGTGCCATGTAAGTTAGAGTACGACCCTGAAACGTTTACATTATAAAAGTGACAATTTTTGTGAACTAACTCAATGATATATTTTTGTGTGTGTATATATTTAAAATAATTGCGAACGGTTTCAAGGATTGAAGAAGTAGGTACGGCACTCTGATAGAACACCCCCCCCTCCCCGGCTGCCTTGGCCAGATAGCGTTGAGCTGTGTGGACTGTGCGGAATGAAACTACCAGCCGCTATGAAAAGTTGGGGGGGGGGGCAATCGACATGGCCCTGAAAGAGGTCCAACGACGCCTACAAAGGAGATAGGTATTCTCTACCGCAGTTGTCTTCACTTATTTCGGCTTTCGCTTGAGGTCTTGAGCCGATCATTTCATGTCAGTGTAATTTTGAAAACAGTAGATTGCACCCTTAAACATGGCGGTAGAGTAGATCGACAGCTTATCCCTGGGCACTTCGATGTGCCGCATGGTGACAGTAGAGTAGACTACTGGAAACTTCGATGTGCCACATGGTGACAGTAGAGTAGACCACTGGAAACTTCGATGTGCTGCATGGTGGCAGTAGAGTACACCACTGGAAACTTCGATGTGCCGCATGGTGGCAGTAGAGTACACCACTGGAAACTTCGATGTGCCGCATGGTGGCAGTAGAGTACACCACTGGAAACTTCGATGTGCTGCATGGTGGCAGTAGAGTACACCACTGGAAACTTCGATGTGCCACATAGTGACAGTAGAGTAGACCCACTGGACCCTTCGATGTGCCACATGGTGGCAGTAGAGTAGACCACTGGAAACTTCGATGTGCCACATGGTGACAGTAGAGTAGACCACTGGAAACTTCGATGTGCCACATGGTGACAGTAGAGTAGACCACTGGAAACTTCGATGTGCCGCATGGTGGCAGTAGAGTAGACCACTGCAAACTTCGATGTGCCGCATGGTGGCAGTAGAGTAGACCACTGGACCCTTCGATGTGCCGCATGGTGACAGTAGAGTACACCACTGGAAACTTCGATATGCCGCATGGTGACAGTAGAGTAGACCCACTGGACCCTTCGATGTGCCGCATAGTGGCAGTAGAGTAGACCACTGGAAACTTCGATGTGCCGCATGGTGACAGTAGAGTAGACCCACTGGACCCTTAGATGTGCCGCATGGGGGCAGTAGAGTAGACCACTGGAAACTTCGATGTGCCGCATGGTGGCAGTAGAGTACACCACTGGACCCTTCGATGTGTCGCATGGTGGCAGTAGAGTAGACCACTGGACCCTTCGATGTGCCGCATGGTGACAGTAGAGTAGACCACTGGACCCTTCGATGTGCCGCATGGTGACAGTAGAGTAGACCACTGGACACTTCGATGTGCCGCATGGTGGCAGTAGAGTACACCACTGGACCCTTCGATGTGCCGCATGGTGGCAGTAGAGTACACCACTGGACCCTTCGATGTGCCGCATGGTGACAGTAGAGTAGACCCACTGGACCCTTCGATGTGCCGCATGGTGGCAGTAGAGTAGACCACTGGACCCTTCGATGTGCCGCATGGTGGCAGTAGAGTACACCACTGGACCCTTCGATGTGCCGCTTGATGACAGCACCGATCTATTGGTGCAAGACAGATCATGACTGAAGTACTAGTTCCAAGATATGTAACTTCAGGGCAAGGTATCTGGAGGAACTTCCAGGAAAGTTGACCAATCCATGCATCACTAGAACAAACACGATGCCTGATGTAAACTACCATGCACGTAGCGAGCTAACACTAGATGAAGACCGAACACTCTCTCACGGAGGTACCGGCTATGGTTTGACACGAGGATAACATTTGCTGCAGAATATGTGGCAATGTCGCAGAGACTGTTGAGCATTTGTTGACCGAGGGCAAGACGCTGGTCGGGGATTAGGACGGGTCGATTCCAACAATTGTGGAGATATACATTTATTGTAATACCAGCTTAATCAGGCCTGCATTTAAAACCACGAGCCGCTTCCTAAGAGCGTGAGCCTGACCCTAATAGAGAATGACACTAGGGTAGTTCCTTCAATCAATTATGCAAAGAGAAAATTTCTTATGACGTATTTTATTGGCCCAACTTGTTACAGCCTTATTATAGAAATGGCAATCGTAAATAAAAGATAAATTAAATACATTTTGTTTAATACATGTTGAAGAAAACCTTTGTATACCAAGTGTGTTTTGAACAAATATTTATTGATATAAATCACATTATTAAGACAATTTTGTATTTAGATATAAATGTCTGAAATTAAATTGATTGAATATAGCATATACTAGGACTCTAGGACTAGGAGTTCAATCAATATACAATGCAATACAATTCTCATAGGGCACCAAATTTGATTTACAACAAACTTAACATATCACTTGCAGGGCCGGTTTCGATTTACAAAAAAATAGATGAAAAATTATCTGTGATGTGCATGTCTTGTGTCTCTGATCGTATTATCTAACTGTGAAGCACTGTATCCTAAAATTATGCAATGCGACTATTTGATATTTTTCTCACGTACAGGTCCAGTATCTCTCATCCTCTTGGCCAACGGTCAAACAGTAAATAAAGGAACACTTTTAGTTCTCACTAATGGCTCATCTCTACTAGTGACATGCATCGCACAAACAAATGAACCTGAATTTCATCTCTCAATCTCTCATCACAACCGGCTTACTTCCCGGAGTGATAGACATAAACTAGAGTACCAGATGGAAGCACTGATATGTCAGGACAGTGGAGACTACTCATGTCAGTACCAGAACCAACAAAACATTCTAGAGACAGAGACAACATTCAGGGTTCACGTCAACTGTAAGTACAACCTCCTGATGGTTGGTGTTAGTATGTGGAGAAGGCACAACTGTAAGTATATTCTACTGATGGTTGGTGTTAGTATGTGGAGAAGGCACAACTGTAAGTACATTCTACTTATGGTTGGTGTTAGTATGTGGAGAAGGCACAACTGTAAGTACATCCTCCTGATGGCTTGTGTTAGTATGTGGAGAAGGCACAACTGTAAGTACTTACAACTGATGGTTGGTGTTAGCATGTGGAGAAGGCACAACTGTAAGTACATTCTCCTGATGGTTGGTGTTAGTATGTGGAGAAGGCACAACTGTAAGTACTTACAACTGATGGTTGGTGTTAGCATGTGAAGAAGGAGCAACTGTAAGTAAATTCTACTGATGGTTGGTGTTAGTATGTTGAGAAGGCACAACTGTAAGTACATTCTCCTGATGGTTGGTGTTAGTATGTGGAGAAGGCACACCTGTAAGTACATTCTCCTGATGGTTGGTGTTCGTATGCGGAGAAGGCACACCTGTAAGTACATTCTCCTGATGGTTGGTGTTCGTATGCGGAGAAGGCACAACTGTAAGTACATTCTCCTGATGGTTGGTGTTCGTATGCGGAGAAGGCACAACTGTAAGTACATTCTCCTGATGGTTGGTCTTAGTATGTGGAGAAGGCAGATCTCGTAGTGAGTTAGGGATAGTGTCTGTGTCATGTTGGAGCGAGCGTTAAGTTGGCGTTCAGTTCTTTTGTTCAGTTGGTGTGAAACAATTTTTTTTTTCATTTTAAATATACATTTTACACATTTTTTAATTTCCCCAATTTCGGTGAATATAACAAAGCTGCCCTAATTGTAAATGAAAAAGTTAGTATATTTTACGATATTAATAGTTGTTTTAATAAATAAGATATAGACCAAATTTTATGTTGATGTAATTGCTTTTAGTTATAAAATATTTATATTAATTAATCTCTTCTTTATTTCTTTGTTTCTATTTTCAGGCTCACTCTTTATAAAACAATTTCCCGTGTGCTATAATGAAACTGATGATATTTGTCATTTGGTGTTAAAAGAGCGAGGCTCGAACCTAAACCTAACATGTCTAACTGAAACTTACGCACTACCTACTAATTTATCGATTACACACGACGGACAACATCCACAAGTGTCGCAAGTAAACACATCATTATTGTCACTGGTGAAAGAAACTTTGGTTTGTAGTGATATTGGACAGTACACCTGTGAACTTCTGGACATCATGAGAGAGCAAGTTTACAGAAGGGACATGTCTCTTTGGGTCAAAGGATGTAAGATTATATGTTTGTTTCTGGTTACATGCTTTACGACTTTATGTCTTACTTCTAGGGACATAATCAGTGGAGGCGTTCGGTAAGCGCAGGGCCTAGTGCCATTCCGATGACACAGTTTTCTAAAAATAATTATTTTAGTAAATCTATTGTGAATGACGTGTACACAAATAAAGGGGATTGGCTGAATGATACATCTGACCTATTTTCCGCTAACTGTGTAATGCTTTCAAAGACGTCTAGAGCTACGCTACGGAATTTGACCTTCAAAAAGGATTACAAGAGTGTCTCTTTCGTTTCTTTACAATCGTTTCCAGCATACGTTCTACCATCCACTCTTTGGTTCTACATGTATAGGCTATTAACCCGGATGAGACATGTTCAGGACCGAAACGCGAGGCCTACCTAAGCGCGGGGCCTGGGGCAGTCGCCCCAGTTGCCACCCTCGAACGCCGCTCCTGGTCATAATACTAGTAATAATAATAATGTCGATGATGATAATATTTAATAATTTAAATAGCGCCGTTACCCATGTAGCAGGAGGGCTTACATGGTTTCACAATGAGATGTTAGAAGAAATGTTTGTAAATACATTCAATTTAAACCATTCATATCGTAATAAAACATAACATATTATGGCATAATGGTACATGTATGCTACGTGTATCAAGAGATACGATTGAGCGTGATGCCGAAAAGTAACAATGTGAGAATATGTTTTTGAAAAGGCTTTATTAACACCAATTGTAAGTGTTTCTTTTCTGATAGCATCGGGTCTTTCTCTTTGGGATTCCAGACAAAAAGGCTTTGTGTCTGTCACTGGGCATTGGCAATTAAAGAAGTACTATTGATTTAAATACAGGTTTTCAGAAAGAAACAGCTTGATATACGTAATGATATATGTTATTCTAAAAAATCAAACTTTAAACGACATTTGCATAGAATTAGTGAATAAATTGGCTGCCAGCTTCGCGACACTTACGTATGATTGCTACAAATATAAGATCATGAAAAAAAAACACTAAAATATCGGAATCCTTATTATTACATTTCACAAGCTAGACAAATAAATACCCTGAAGTACATCTAATAATATTTGTGTTTCAGGTGCTCCCATGTTTTGCGCTCATGACACCAATGAATATAATGTAACGGAAGGTCAAGTCAATAACCTGTCAATACAAATATGTCTACGAATGTTGGGCTCAGAGACAATAGACAATTTGGAGATCTTCCTAATACAAGATTCCAGGAGATTCCCCATAGAATATAAGAGCAAATATAGTTATGAGATTGATTCCAGTGAGCTATCTCCGATACAGTATTATTTCAGAGTCAGGATATTCAATGTGTCTGTACTAGACGTGGGGCAATACGAGATTAGACTTCATTTTGATAGTGGCTATTCGTTATTTTACAATTTTAGTATCTCTGGTGATGGTAAGTTCACAAAGTAAATTTTAATGTTATTTTTTGTTGTTAGTGGCACTGGACAGTGGGAAAATATCTTTAATGGCTCTCTTAGATCTTAGTGCTGCTTTTGACACCGACAAACACTGCTAAAAACTCTGCAAAATTATTTTGGAATTTCTGGCTAAATTCTGGCTTGGTTTCAATCATACCTATCTAACAGATCCTACATGTGGAAGAAAATCAGCAGTCCCGAGCCTGCGCTCTTCATGGGGCTTCCAGGAAAACCCCCTCAGCCCTCTGGCCCCCTAAGGGACGTAAAGACTGAGAAGCCCCCCCCCCCCGGAGCGGTCGACATAGTATCACTCTGGCGCCACCACGGCAGAGCTTACGAGTCTCAATGGTTTAGATCGCCGCAAAGCGTGGGATCATCACTGACCTGCCTAGGGTTTAACCCCCACCGGAAGGTTTCCTTAGAGCTGACGTCCAGGACACTAGGTCAAAAACGCCTCCCACTAAAGTGTGCCTCCCGAGGGAGGTGTGGAATTTCCTTTTGTGACTCGCTATCAACATAGTATCACTTTGGCGCCACCACGGCAGAGCTTACGAGTCTCAATTGTTTAGATCGCCGCAGAGCGTGGGATCATCACTGACCTACCCAGGGTTTAACCCCCACCGGAAGGTTTCCTCAGAGCTGGCGACCAAAAGCGTTTCCTAGCGGTACCTTTTGCTAATCCGTGCTGGCGCTCCTGGCCCTAAACCGGCACCGCTCAACAGCGTTGCTAGTTAATTGAGGGGTACGAAACGGTCGCTTTGGAGTAACCCGACCCTCAACGGGTACTTTGGTTTTCATCATCGGCATTGCATCTAAATGCTTTGCCTAAGATCCGTACAGCGACTGTAATCATATGTGACTAGCACCTAACACCTAACAACGGTCTTCGGCTGTCCAAGCCAGGGGTTTGTCGGTTTCAGGTCGTGGTCTGCTCCACAACCCTACTCGTCTGTCGAACCACGTAAATGTA
The DNA here is from genome assembly GCA_002072015.1 of Radix auricularia. Taxonomy (NCBI): domain Eukaryota; kingdom Metazoa; phylum Mollusca; class Gastropoda; family Lymnaeidae; genus Radix; species Radix auricularia. Next base: position 66,031 of record MUZC01000276.1, on the reverse strand, counting down.
ACCCCTTCTCTAACAGATCACAGTTGGTATCAGTAAATGGCTATATTTCTATCAGAGCTGAATTGGTTTATGGTGTGCCTAAAGGTTCCGTTTGGGTCCGGTACTTTTTGTACTATATGCAAGGCCACTACATCTACTGTTAAAAAAGCATTCACTTTAAAGCCAATAATTTGCAGGTGATACTCAGCTATACACTCACAATGATCCCTCTGATATTGACTTCACTGTCCAATTGATGCAGGAGTGCATTGGTGAGGTAAAATCTTGGATGACTTTCAGCAAGCTCAAACTGAATGATGACAAGACAGAAGCACTGCTATTCTGTAACAATAAATCATGCAGTAATTTGTCTGTTCCGAATTCTATTCAGGTTGCTAATACTGATATAATGTTTAAAAAAATGGACTAGGAGTCGAGATCGAGATCGAGAGAGAGAGAGAGAGAGAGAGATAGATAGAGAGAGATGGATAGATAGATAGAAAGAGAGATAGATAGATAGAGAGAGATAGCTAGATAGTGATAGATAGATAGATAGATATATAGATAGATAGATAGAGAGAGAGAGAGAGAGAGAGAGAGAAAGAGAGAGAGAGAGAGAGAGATCTGCCAACAGTAGTCATGCCGCCGAACTAGAGGCGATCCACAGGGATTTGAAGGAAGTACGCTGACATCTAGCAAAGCGAAAGGTTTTTCCGACCGTGGTGGTCTTCACCGACTCTCGGTTTTTGCTCGAGAACGTGGGTCGATCTTCTCTGGATACTAAAACGGTTATTGTCATTTTGGAAACAGTAGAAGAAATCCTGGCACGTGGCGGCAGAGTAATTTTGCAGTATATCACTGGGCACTGTGGCGGGACACTTTCAGGCAGGGTCGATACGTTAGCAAGAGAATGATCAGGCAGCTTAGCCCGAACCCGACCGGCTAATGACCTAGATGGGTATCAAATCATGGCTAAAATACCATTTCTGAGAGAAATGGCTTTAGGGCAAGGCATCAGGAAATACGGTCAGAAAAGTTTACCAGAAAATGCCGCGACTGAGCAAGACCGACCTTTGGTGGGAAATTAAACGTGGTAATCAGACGCTCAAAACACGGATGAGAACTGATCATTGTCCAACACGAAGCTACCTGTACAGATTTAACACCAGAAGTGAACTGGCCTGTCGCTTGTGTGACAACCCGGAGAGACGGTGGCCCACGTACTAGAATGTTGCCCCGAGCTGGGCAGGATCTTACAAGGGGAGGTTGCAATACTTCGGAGGACTACCTCTATGGCGATGCCCCTTTGATGGGACTTGCATGTGATAAATTGAACTGGGTCTTAAGAGCCTAATGGCTCGACCCAAAAAAGAATGAATATTCACTAGTAGTCTCGGTACATTATTTCTGACAACATGCCTACCTGAAATTGTTACATTGAGCAATATTCATGCTATACTGAACCTTAAATGACATAGGAATATAATTAGCATATTTCCACTACTCTATATACATTCTCTCCAATGTCAATATAGTCAACTATATCTAGATTTAACCATAGCTATATTTTAACGATATCATTATTTTTGTCTTGTAGTTGAATACAGCACTTTACCGAAAGGGAAACAAAATTTACAGCTTTCTATTGGAATACCAATCGTTGTGATTGTAATTAATTTAATTCTTGGAGCATGGCTGGGACGTTTTGTATTAGGAAAAGGTAAAATCAGAAATTTACATTTTTCTTAGATACATTCATGACAAAATAAACCTATAATAATTTTTTTTAAAACCCTTAAAAACTCAAGTTTTTCACTATAATTCCTTTATATTTGAGACATAACTATAAGCAATCCGAAAATACAAAATTCTAGTTATGTCTCGTAAAACGTGTTTAATATAATGCGCACCAATCGTGAATATATCTTAAAAAGTAATGTCAATGTAATGCGCACCTTATTTTGTGACATGAAACGTTGTTGAACATATTACGCACCACAACACTCTGCCTGCAAAATTTCAGCTCGCTAGCATACGAGAAAAGGGATTAAAAATCGATACAAAATTTTTCCGGCACGCACGCATGGTCTGTCGGTCGCACGGGCTCAGACAGCCCAAGTTAATATAAAGGATTTAAAAATGATTGATATCCACAAGAAATATATATTAAATTAAACAATCCAGAAAATAGCAAAGTAACAATAAACAGCAAAGGTTGATTAAAAACATTGTTTAAATAGCTTTCCTTTTCCCAATAAATTATCAACAAAAATAAATGAAGTATATTTTACAGCTTATTTATTAACATAAAATTATACTCCAGTAATAAATACAAAAATTTCAAGTTTTTATAAATGTAAATAAATATTTGTCATTTTTTTCTGTATAGGTGTGATAAAGACTATTACGAACAATTCGTCACAGAATCTGAATAACACCAGCGATTATCTGTCCATTATTGACATTGAGACACACAGACGTTTAGGAGTACTTGACCCTTACGACACCGTACAAGATGAAGTCCATGATCTCCATGGATCTTTGACGTCTAATCTCATCCATCATCAATTAACCCCTAGACTACCACCCCGACCACTCACAAGGCCAGTCAGTTTAATCACTGAAGAGCTACACCACAACACGATGTTTGTACGACATCTAAGTACTAAGAACGAAAGAATAACGGACGGCGATGTGACAGACTATACATCAAGTCACCTGGACCATGCATGTTTGGCGTGTGGTCAGGGAGCTAATCCGGATATTGGGTTAAGTGTGGGGCGTGGGGGTTCGGGGCCTCTCAATCCCATGTTCGATGATCATATATTAGATGAGCAGACATTAATGAAAACTCCCAGGGCACATCGCCCACTTAATGAAGGGACTTATGCTAAACATATTGAAGATAATGAAAGAACAAGAAACAACATTGACATTAGCGATTATAATTTAATGGGACAGAGCTACACAGACCACCAATATTTAAGTTTGTGTAAAGTTAACGCTAGAAATAATGCCTCAGATTTGGACAGTAATGAGACCGAACTTGTTGATCACAAGGGATACAGTCAAACTGCTGCAAGCGATAGCGTGAGTTGTCAAGATGGGATCATAGCAACCGATAGCGTCAGTTGTCAAGAGGGCATCATAGCAACCGATGACAAAAAATTGTCCATGGGATTAAATGATTATATAACACCTGATGATAAAAATATGTCCATGGGATTAAATGATTATATAACACCTGATGACAAGAATGTGTCCATGGGATTAAATGATTATATAACACCTGATGACAAGAATGTGTCCATGGGATTAAATGATTATATAACACCTGATGACAAAAATGTGTCCATGGGATTAAGGGATGATATAACACCTGATGACAAGAATGTGTCCATGGGATTAAATGATTATATAACACCTGATGACAAGAATGTGTCCATGGGATTAAATGATTATATAACACTTGATGATAAGAATGTGTCCATGGGATTAAATGATTATATAACACCTGATGATAAGAATGTGTCCATGGGATTAAATGATTATATAACACCTGATGATAAGAATGTGTCCATGGGATTAAATGATTATATAATACCTGATGACAACAATGTGTCTATGGGATTAAATGATTATATAACACCTGATGACAACAATGTGTCCATGGGATTAAATGATTATATAACACCTGATGACAAAAATGTGTCCATGGGATTAAGGGATTATATAACACCTGATGATAAAAATGTGTCCATGAGATTAAATGATTATATAACACCTGATGATAAAACTGTTTCCATGGGATTAAATGATTATATAACACCCGATGACACCTCAGCATCCAATGATTCCATTGAAGTATCAAAGATTGAAGTGAGACGAGAACGTCTCAACATACGTGAGCTTAACGTCAACAACCAACTGCACAGTTCTTACACACGTCAACCAACTCGCCCTCACACAAATGTTAGAAATATAGAAGATTATGTCGTCTTTGATGGGGCTACAACTATAGAAGACGATCAAGATAACTACATTGTTTTTGACGGTGCTAAAGCTACTGAACATGAGAAAGAGGGTTATGTTTTTGATGGTGCTAAAACTACTGAACATGAGAAAGAGGGTTACGTTTTTGACGGTGCTAAAACTACTGAACATGAGAAAGAGGGTTATGTTTTTGACGGTTCTAAAACTACTGAATGTGAGAAAGAGGGTTACCTCTTTGACGGTGCTAAAACTACTGAAGATGAGAAAGAAAGTTACATCGTCTTTGACGGTGCTGGTAATGTTCCAGATGACAAAGAAACATTAAGCGTGTTTGATTAAGAAGAAAGGTCGCAATCTCTTAGATAGAAAGTGCAAAAATTTGTTAAATGGACTTCAGGGGTAAGGTGAAACTCAATGTTTTTACGAGCGATCATGTTTTAGTTTATCGTGTGTTTTTTCGTGCACTTTTATTATTATGTTTGTCATACAAACCATTTAAGATAAAATTTTCATAAAGTTATGGAAATTAAAAAGTTTGCTAAAATTATTTCATTGCTGCGTTTTATTTTCATCTAAAAAAGTTATTTGAGCTGAACAAAGGGTGTTAATGTATTTCCAATTTAAATTGACTATTACGAAAGCGGAAAATTCTGGAATAATATGCGATACTGTAAGGACAAGCCGTATTATATTCTTTACTACATATCAAAATTATACTACATATTCTGTGATCAGTATTTTATATGGATATTGAGGAATTTTCCATGTTTCTGTGCAGAAGAACTGCATTGGTCACTAGGTCAACTAACCTTTTGCCCTTTAACCTCCAGTCCCCGGTTTACCTGGGTTAAATGTTGTCACCTAGATTCTTAGTTTCAGAAGCGTGTCAGTGGCATGAGCGCAAACACTTCCTTGTATTTTCTTATTTCTAGTTGAGAACCGGAACTGACTGTCATGGCTTTGTCATTGTATAAAGTGCAGAGAGAAAGTTAGAGAGAGAGAGAGAGAGAGAGAGAGAGAGAAAGAGAGAGTGACAGAGAGAGAAAGAAAGATTGACAGAGAGAGAAAGAGAGAGAAAGTTATATATATAGAGAGAGAGAGAGAGAAAGAGAGAGAGAGAGAGAGAGAGAGAGAGAGAAGGAGATAGAAAGAGAATCAACATTTGAAGGTCTGAACATAACAACCTGTCTGTAGCCAGACCTTCTTCTTATTGATGTTCTTTAGAGTAAATTGGTCGCAGATTTATTATGATCCATGATTTAAGATTCATAAAACAAAAAAAAAAATTAAAAAAAAAAAAAAAAAACGTTTTAGATGCTATTTTTTACACCAGAGTTTTCAATCCTGGGAATTTGCATTAGAAACCCTAGGGTCTAGTCTACTTGGCTCGAAACAAGGTCAATACGTTAACACAATACGTTAACACCATTGAACTTCTCCTTTAAAGGTAATACCGAAGTGCGAGGTACCTAGTTAAAAACTACCAGAAAATCGCCAATTCAAAGCAATCGTAGTATTTTGTTAATGGTTTCAACATTTTAACCATGTTCTTTATTACCGACTCTCTTAAAATTTAAATCCCAAGTTTTCTTACGTCATTCCTTTCATGTTTTCGTATACCAAACTCTTAGTAGATTATCACAATTTTAAATAGTGCAAGTTTTGCCCTTAATACTGATTTTCTTACGGCTATTGAATGGGATGATTAAAATTGGAAAGTAAAAAATAAAAATTATCCACAAAAAAACAACAACAAACAAACAAACAAAAATGGCTGACATATTTGGCAAAAGCTCGAGGGTCCTTCAAATAAAAATTGCAATTCGGGATTTAACCGGCAAATTCATGAAGTGGTGATGTATCCTTGACCAAAGCTCGATGTGGTAGTGGAAGACTGTCCGGTTAGGGACACATCTGTTGCTTCTGGTTTGTTGGTGTGTACGTGGTAGGCTAGCCTGATTTATGAAGTGAAATTCTGCCGGAGTTAAAGCCGGAGCCAGATTAACCAGGTTACTAATTTTGTCCACTTTAACAAGTTATGATTTACAAAGAGGTTCAAGATCTCCTGCAATATATGATATCTGGCACAAGATATGATATCCGGCACAAGATATGATATCCGGCACAAGATATGATATCTGACACAAGATATGCTATCCGGTACAAGATATATCTGGCACAAGATATGATATCTGGCACAAGATATGATATCTGGCACAAGATATGATATCTGGTTAAAGATATGCTATCCGGCGCAAGATATGCTATCCTGCACAAGATATGATATCCGCAGCCTATTGCTAACCTTCAAGGATCGATTCACCAACCAACATGTCTTATTCCGGCCCTGAAAATGGAGTGTTTACTGTGGCCAATGGAACTACATAATGAGCGTCTGTTGTTGTAGGTTTGCACCCCTTCTCGACGCGGTTCGACAGACAAGTAGGGACGTGGAGCAGACCGTGACCTGAAACCGACAAACCCCTGGCTTGGAAAGCTGAAGTCCGATGTAAGGTGTTAGGTGATAGGCATACATGATTACAGTCGCTGTACGGATCTTAGGCAAAGCATCTAGATGCAATACCCATGATGAAAACCAAAGTACCCGTTAAGGGTCGGGTTACTCCGAAGTGACCGTTTCGTCCCCCTCAGTTAACTAACAACGCCACTGAGCGGTGCCGGTTTAGGGCCAGGAGCGCCAGTACGGATTAGCAAAAGGTACCGCTAGGAAACGCTTTTGGACGTCAGCTCTGAGGAAACCTTCCGGTGGGGGTTAAACCCTAGGTGGGGCAGCGATGATCCCCCGCTTTGCGGCGATCCAAACCATTGAGACTCGTAAGCTTTGCCGGGGTGGCCCCAAAGTGATACTATGTTGATGTCGAGTCGTAGTAGGGAATTCCACCCCTCCCTCGGAAGGCTAACTTAGTGGGAGACGTTTTCGACCAAGTGTCCTGGACGCCCAGGTGGCCGCTTGTAGCAGCGACCGCTCCGAGGGGGGGAAAGCTTTTCAGTTTTTACGTCCCTTAGGGGCCAGAGAGCTGAGGTTGTTGTCGTTGAAGCCCCATGAAGAGCACCGGCTCGTGACTGCTGATTTTCTTCCACATGTAGGTTTGCAACACAGGTTAAAATTGTTTGTCAGCCTTTCCTATCAAACGATAAAAGTAATTATTTTGGTAACGGGTCATATAAGATGCCTGGCACGAACGATTACTCTTCTTGTAATTGTAGCCTACTTCCGTTATCGCAAGCTGACGTCTGCAAGCATACACGTATTGTCAAATATCTTCGTCTCGCATGTGTAAGTTATTTAAATGTGTAAAATTAAATTTAAAAAAGATTTATTTTCGTTATAAAAAAAGGTTTAACTCACATATATAGACAGCGTGGAAAGAAGAAAAGATGAATTTACAAATCAGCTGTGATTCTTTTGTTCAGAAAAAAGTAAGATGTAGACTCTATGATTTGATGCCTACAAAGGGTTTCCTTTGGTGAAGTGCCTTGGCGTGTTCGTGTATTCAAAATATTAACTCTAATAAAATGCATTATAGTAGTATGTTTTTATTTGTTTTAATAGAAAATACAACAAAGGTTTTATAATTTCAATGTAAAATTAAATAATTTATTTCAACTTTGTTCCAGCTTGGTTGATGGATTAAATAAAAAAAAGATAACAAATAATTGTATACTACACACAAGGTTTGAATGAAAATAAATATATAAAAAAAAAGATTTAAACAAATAAACAAACAAAACAAATAACGCAACCAAATGTATGCGTTGCTATTATTAGAGCTATGTAAAATGTGTATCATACTTTTAAATGCATTGATAGTTAGAGCAGACTAAAGGATCTTAATTTATTGTTTTTAACAAATACTTATATTATAATATACAACAGGCGCTTGTTCTATACAGAAGATTTTTGCATCATAAGCTTATCCATGGCTTATGTTTAACATTGAAATTTTATCAGAGTTTTGTATGTTGTTCTCCGCCCGTATTCCAGACGGGAAGGAGTATTTGTGTGTTAATTTATGATTCTATTCTAACGACTTACTCTTGGTTTTTCCCATTGTCCTTTCTTTAAATCGAAAGAATATTTAAATATATGAGAAAGATTAAATCCTCTACCTAGGACTACCAATCCCATAAACTAATTTGTTATATTTTCAAAATTTTGAGATCGGGCTAAATGTAAGCTGAACATATATTCAGGTATCAAACTTATATTTTCTCTGAGTTTTGCTGAAGAGTTCTCAGAGCAATTGAAATGTTTCATTTCTCAATTTAACTAAGCAAGTAAAACTTGAAAGCTGTTTGGTAATAGATTCCTAAAGTCGGTATTACAACAGAATGAATTACAAACTAAATAATATAAATGAAGTTAAACTAAAGTGGAGTGTGGATGTGACTTCACCTATACTCTGTCAGTGGCGTCACTAGGGGGGTGCGGCGGGGGCGGACCGCCCCGGGTGACACCAACCCTAGTGACTACAGCTTTACTTTACTCTAGATAATTTTACGGCGAACTGCAGCAACACCTTCCTCTTCGTACTCTCGTTTGGTGACACTCATTTGTTGGAATGCAGGGAGTGTGGCGAAGAGCGAGCCCCCAATCCAGGCAGCCAAATGCCTGTATTGTCCAGCGTTGACTTTAATCTATCAAGTGAATGTAAGAAAAGGAAGGGAAGAAATAATTCAACGATTACATGGCAGACAATAAGAATGTCAAGTGCGGGTTCATCCCTAAGCGGATATATGGCACATAAGTTATTTTGGTCACACAGTGCTTAACTAATGCTCAAATTTATCCATTAATCTAGCAAACAGAATTTCATTATAAAGGAATATATGAAGAAAAAAACTTTGTATAGTAGTTGCATGTTCCTTTTTCGAAATATTTTTTTCCACTTGCAGTACTACATATTTTATATTATTTACAGCAGGGTGCGGTAAGACACGTCTCATCTCCTAGCATTATATTAAAGAAATGTAACATATTTAAGTTAAAGTCCTCAAGTTAGTGCTTCAAATAAGGTTGATATTTTTTAGTTGAAGCAAATTAACTTTTTCCTACCCGCTTGATGCGGCCTTTTTCTTGAGAAGTTTGCTACCAAAGTAATCAAGAGCAATCACATCTTTTCAAAATAAAAAAAAAAAACTAACTGTAAGACTGGAAGTTCCCAGCACAACTTGACCCAAATAAGCTATGAAGACAAACCTGCGCATTCTGTGGACTCAAAGCCACCAGCTCCGTCTGCAGACGAGACGCTATGCCGTCAAGCGTGGAAGTTCCCCCGGCCAGGATGATGTTATAAAGACCTTTTCGTGTGTCCATGTCACAGGCGGAGATGACGTCATGAATAATGTTTGGAATTCCTTTGATGTCGTTCCTACCCACAATGCTGGGGTTGAAGAGTATCTCCGGGGCGCGATACCTGTGCAATGAGGAGTGAGTTAATTGCCCTTTTTCGAGTGAATTATCTATTCCACAAATATGACATTAAGAGCTGATGAGATGTGTGTCGAAGAACTTAAATCTTAACAGTATGTTTGGGTAAGTTAAATTTTATAATTTCCCTGTAAAAACGGGTGGGAAAACTGAAATACGGAATGCGTATTCCTCAAATGGTGAAACTAAATGCTTTTAAGGATCAGTAATTTTTGTGTGACATATGGGGTCAATTACTGCCCCTTACTGGCAATAAGAGAAAAAATGCAACAAAATCTAAAAAATTAAAAGTAAATAAAATTTATTTTTAAAAAGTGGAAAAAAAAAAGATTCATAATATACGTTTAAGTCCAACGAAATAGTAGAAAAAAATTGAGACTTAAAAGTTGAGTATTTAAATATCAAAGCCCAAAGAGCATGCTAGCAATTGCTAGTCTAGCAAGGATAGTATTAACGTTTTACTAGAAGAAATCATTAATTCATAGCGGTATAAGAAAAAAGTGGATTACTTTTAGCCCATTGATAAACAGACACAGTAAAACAGCTGCTGAGACAGAAAAAGGTAGTAGCAACTATATGACGATAAAGGAAGTGGGGAATTACACAACCCATTCAAGTGTGTTCTCCTCGTTACTCAAGGCACCCTCACTTATAATCGTTTGTTTGGCTTCATGACCTCTCACCCTCACAAATGACTTCTCATCCTGCCAACTGAACTCTCATCCTCCCAACTGACCTCTCATCCACCCAACTGACCTCTTATCCAACCAACTGACCTCTCATCCTCTCAACTGACATCTCATCCTCCCAAACTGACCTCTCATCCACCCAACTGAACTCTCATCCACCCAACTGACCTCTCATCCATCCAACTGACCTCTCATCCACCCAACTGACCTCTCTTCCACCCAACTGACCTCTCATCCACCCAACTGACCTCTAATCCACCCTACTGACCTCACATCCAACCAACTGACCTCTCACCACCCAATTGACCCCTTCTCCACCCTACTGACCTCTCATCCACCCAACTGACCTCTCATCCAACCAACTGACCTCTCACCACCCAACTGACCCCTTATCCACCCTACTGACCTCTCATTCTCTAATGTAATTACTCTCTTGTCCGGCAGTTCAAAGGTCGTTGGTGGGATGGTTTGTTTCAGGGCGTTCTTATTGGCAGCAACGGAACATGACTTTTCTTTGAGATACTTGACGCTTCGTCTGTCTGTTGGGCTGGTCGAGTTGTAGCCCTTACCTGCAGGGGAGGTAACAATTACTTTAATGTTTTAACTTTCGAGGCTTCGTTAGGAGACACGGTTATTTAAAAACGCTAATTTATTTCATGAATGTTAGGTGAGGCTGAAAATTATTTTTGGTAATCGTTTTTTTTCTCTTCAAATTAACGATTAATTTCTCGATTAATGGTTAATTTTTAAAAAATTATTAAAAACCTTTGTAACGAGGAATCGACCCATTACTTACAAATTATTGGAAGTCAAAAAGAATATCTGATGATAGCAATAATAAAATAGCGGCCGATCAATAAAAAATTTCCTGACGATTATCGATTACACGAACATTTTGGCTTTAAACTATTGACTGATCTGAATGTTAAAAGTGTTGATAAAGTTTGCCTACCATTGTTCTAAAACTTCTCTTACTTATCAAACCAAATGAAAAGCGTATTATTCTAATGACATTAATGGAGTCTGAGTCAGAGACAGAAAATGACGACAGCTCTTCTGATGGATTACTGCGTTACAAAATGGAGATGAAAGTTCCTGAATCCACTAACCCTCTACAATGGTGGGAACTTAATGATCACCGATATCCGATAATGTAATTTCTTACCATGACCTTTTTGTACGTACTAGTTACCTCAGTTTCATGTGAATGATTGTCCAGCTCAGCTGGTTTTATTGTCAATTAGACCCGCTCATCTTTTGAACACATTTTTTTTTGCGTAGTTGATTAACAGATTACATGTTTAGGAGTCATTGTAGCGTTATGTAGAAATTAAACCAGAACGTTTAACAAGTGTCACTTATGACATCATAAATGTTAATTTTATGTGTGTATAATATCATTATAAAAAATCATGTGTATAATTTCTTTGAAAGGATTAAATACCGTTGCCTTCCCAGCGATCAGTTTAAAATGTGCAAAGGAGTAAAAAAAAAAAAAAAGAAGCGTTAAATTCTGTAGAATTCTTTAGTATATATATCACGTGAATGTTGACGGCAATGAAAAGGACGACTCCCTGGCAAAAGCAGGAGCGGCCCAGCCCAAACCGGATGTTCCAGTTTCTTATTTCTGGGCAAAGATCTGGCTATTGGATCACTTTACGAACAAGTGGTACCAGGAGTTGGCTGACAATACGAAAACCAGGGGGGGGGGTCGCTAACATGCCCAGGCCGAACCGATCAGACCAGTGGTGGTGTCTAAACCGTAAACATCAGAGTTTATTGACTCAAATGCGCACCGAACATTGCCCAACCAACTCTTATTTTAACAGGCTAGACCACAACAAGAACTTTAACTGCCATCATTGCAGCCAAGCATCTCAGACACGGTCACACAACTGCTGACGGCGTGTCCCGCGCTAGACATAGCCGGGAAGGCACGGGAGTCAAAATAGTCCCACGTAAAGATAATGTTGTATGGCACGGCTCAGCAGATGGGACAGGTTGCCAAAGTATTAGCCAAGGCCTTTAGGAGATTAATCTCAGGCCTACAGAATATGTGTTTAGTTTAGTATCTCTCATAGTATCTCTCATAGTATCTCTCATAGTATCTCTCATAGTATCTCTCATAGTATCTCTCATAGTATCTGATTGAAATTCAACAGTACCGGCTAGCAGATTCAGCAGATAATCAGTGACGTCGTATCCGGCAAAATCCATCTTGATGACGGACTCCTGGATGGCGTAACCCTCGTATATGGGCACAGCAGCGGTCACACCGTCACCAATGTCCAGCACTGTGCCCGTGGTCCGCCCAGTATGGTACAAGCTGAGAACTGGCTGATCGTCATTGAAAAAAGATTAATTTTGGAGTATCAAATCATTAAATGAACCAATAAAATAAGTACTCAAAATCATTATTTACATAACTTCCCATTCAGCCCCTCCCCCAACAACTTCTTATCTACAAATATTTTTAAAAAATGGTGGAATTTGATGTCAAGAAAGCTGTTAGGCAGTACAAAAGATGAACTAAAAAAATTATTTAACCAAGAAAGAAACTTGTTCGCCCTAATTATTCTAGTGCTGGTTCTATTTTTTTTTTAAAGTAAGAGAAAACAAGCTGAAATACCCTTATCAAACACGTGTAATCGAGTTTGCATAGAAACTTAAATCAAATAATATGACCAATATGGCACAAAGAAAGATACTTTTAAAGCTATTAAGTGTGTTAGTATTTACCTAACCAATCAAGCTCATAAGCCGTGTCAATCGTCTTTAGCCCCCCCCCCCCAGTGTTTAATTTTGCATTTCAAAGAATGAAAAAAATAGATAGTTTGTGTTGCCTCCAGCTTCTAATTAAATAAACACTTAGTTTTGTATGCTTTGCACAATAAAATATGTTATGAAAATCCTGGCCAACCACAATTAGTTTAGAAATATTTTTTTATATATGTATTTAAACCTTTGAGAAGTTAAGAGAAGTTAAATGCATTAATTATGTGTTATTCTCACATTTTATGTTTAAGCTGAAAAAAGCAAAATGAATTTTATTTTTTAAAACAACAACAACAACAACAACAACAACAAAATTGTCACTGTAAACAGCCCGAAGTGATTTTTCAAAATATAATTTTCTAAACAGTTTTGAAACAATTACCGTTACATTTCCCTGTTATGTTTCAACAACTTATTGGTAAGTTTAAATGACCTGGAAAAAGGTGAATAAAGATGAATCTCTCTAAGAGTAATAAAAACATACCTGACTGGCTATGTAGAAAGATGGAACCTGAAAGGTCTCAAAGAATATCTGAGCTGCCCTCTCTCGGTTGACCTTTGGGCTGTTTTGTGTCTCGGTCAGCAAGACCTGCGTTGTCCTGGGGTCAAGGGTGAGCGCTTCCTGACCACAGGGAGAACATGAAATATTTTAAGAGTCATTATTTAAAAACATGTGTTGTCTATTGTCTTTGGTGATTTTGTAATGGTAGCTTGATTAAAATATCAATGAGCAAATAATAATAAAATGGTTGATTTTTATAGGTTGATTTGTTATATTTTGGTTAATGTTTTTTTTTAAAAAAAGATCACGCTTTCTCAATGTTCTCTATTTGGTAAAATATGAATTCAGACTTAATATGCGCAACCCATTGGCTCGTCAAAACCACATGTGGCTAACAACCATGTTAGGTCTGAAAAGGTTCCATAACTGATTTCCATATAATGCTATGCACCTGACTTACCTTGAAGACATAATCCCATATAGCCTCCATGTCTAGACACCTGACTTACCTTGAAGACATAATTTCATACAGCCTCCATGTCTAGACACCTGACTTACCTTGAAGACATAATCCCATACAGCCTCCATGTCTAGGCACCTGACTTACCTTGAAGACATAACCCCATACAGCCTCCATGTCTAGGCACCTGACTTACCTTGAAGACATAATCCCATACAGCCTCCATGTCATCCCAATCAGTGATCAGGCCTCTCTGTACCGGGGATTTGGCGGGAAGGACTGCCTCTTGGTCAACTGCCTTCTGTCCCACATACTTGGTCTTGGTGTCGGATGAAATCAGAGATGTTACAACAATGTGCATAGACGAAAACTAAGATATATATTTCAATTCAATGCCAACAATGTCTAAAAAAAAACAGAATGTCAGAGCAAAAATCTCCAAGAACTGTTGTTGAACATTAGTGACAGTGTTGAGATTGGAATAACAGTAAAATTATAGTTAAAAATGGGCGAACCTGACTTGATCACGATTGTAGGACCTCCACTTACCTTGTTGCTGTCCCGAGCCACCAGTGAAGGGAATATGACAGTTGGCACATCATCACTTGCCCGTCCAGCCTTACATGTGTCCGAGCCGTTGTCCAGTACAACGGGGAAGATATTGTCACTAGACATTGGCTGGTTTGATGTATTTTAGGAGTTTCTAAACTGAAAAAACAACAACATTTAGTTAAATTTCTTCTAAAGCCTATTTGCCTTTTGTGTATGAAATTGAGCTAAAACTGAGTTAACGAGGTACATATGGATAGGAAGTAAATATGATTGTAATGAAGTCGTACCCCTTTGGGGTAGATTAATAATGTCTGTAAACATAACATGGACTTTTATGGCACTAAGAAGATTCAGCGTACGAAGAGACGGAACCGACGAAATTTGGTCGAGGGTAACTAACGGGGATCGAATAGTTTTGACAAGGTTCCTAATTGTATGCGATAGCTGGATAATTTTAGAGCAAGAGCCACTATTTGGTAAAGGTGCCGTGATACGAGTTTAAGGACCTGCTTGAGAATTTTAGTGGAAGAGCCAGTATTTGGTAAAGGTGCCGTGATACGATATTAAGGACCTGCTTGAGAATTTTAGTGGAAGAGCCAGTATTTGGTAAAGGTGCCGTGATACGA